>JALAZF010000496.1:4287500-4544742 GCA_022829125.1 Lathyrus tuberosus
CCCATCAACGTAACCAAAATATACACATAACATGCAACACCTGCCCATAATGATATGCAACTGTGGGGTAGCAATCATACAGAGGAAACTTCGTTCCTTACACCCACTTTTCAGAAATTAGAAATAAAACGGAAAATCTAAAATCTGATTAACATATACACATATAAACAGTTTGTCATACATCAAGTAGCATATGTACAACCAAAATATAATATATCATCAGATATACAAAACAATAGCACGCGGCCACCCTAACTACCCGGAGTCACATATCAGAGCCGACCGACCAAAATAATGAAGATGCAAAGCTTCACAAAAAGAATACCTCCAGCAAACCTAATCTGCAACGCCTCATAGAGCGTTATAAAACAGCAGAAGGGTGAGAAAAACAACCATAATATAATTGCATAAAATTATATATATTAACACAAAAATACACAAGCAACACATTCTCACCACAAATGCTCAACAGTCGCATATAATATCACACGGTACAATTCTCACTTATCGTATACCACATCACATCAATCATTCACAATACAATCAAACACGTTCCAAGCACAATTACTCATGATTTATGCAATGCACATAGACCGACACAACGACTCTATGCACATGCCATGCGGTACCCGACTTCAAATCTTGTAATTCATTAGTCCCCCCAGGAACTCTTGGAATCATCGCTCGTTACATAGAGTAACTCCCCGTCGGGCCTACGATGTTCCCCGTCGCTATAAACCAATATTTCAGGGCGAACGACGTTTATGGATTGCTTTCTACCAGTATTTCAGGGCGCACAATCCGATTGCTTTCTACCAGTATTTCAGGGCGCACAATCAATTGGGATTAATCGCTTCTACCAATATTTCATGGCGTAAGACTATAAAACTGATTCATCTATGAATCTTCCCATGCAAGAATACATATCATGATACTTGACACATTAATGACTCATGCCAACATCAAATACTCATGCATCAACAATATTCATGTATTTCAAGTGCACACAAAGTAATGCACACAATTGCCCAAAATGGCCACAAACACCAATATACCACACTTAGCATTTTCTTGCCTCTCGGCCACAAATCGTCATCACAACAGCACATAAGGCATACACATCCAAAGCACAAACATATAACACAATACAAGTCAAATACGCACTATTAAAAACGACAAAAGTCGAGATTCGACACTATTCACATTTTCCGACCAAATTTAATCGGCTAACGATTCTCAAAACCTCATATTCACAAAGTACAGTTCGATACCTTTCCAACGACACCAGGAATGCAAAAATCGGATAAACGGAACAAAAGTTACGAACATTTCAAAATAACGCAAAACATAAACCGGACGCCCGACACTACGAAACGGTTCGTAAAAACTGTACCGATTGGGAAGGATTCAGACCCCAAACATATTTTTCCTAGAAAGAACATCTCGTTAGCTTCCCAACGCTTCGAACGGGGGTTAAAACCGACTTACGGATCAAAAGATATGAATTTCCGAAAATCGCACGAAACCAGAAATTTCACACTAGCAGTCGTGTCCGTACGACTGCGTGAAAATACACCAGTTCTGGTTCAGCAGTGATTTTTGGGGCGTTTTCGCCCGAAACCCGACCGATTCAATTATTTTCTTCAAACAAAATACATGATAATCCTCCATAAATGTATACGGACGTATTAGAATCAAAAATTACGCGATTCCGCGACTTTTGAAAAACACTATTCCGGAACCTAAAAACGCCAAATTTTCAAATATCAACCGATTTTAACGAAACGAGTTTCTATAACGTCGGCCTCACTTCACTCGACTAAACTACGCAATTTGTTTCGAATTCATCCGTAAAAACTCCCGATTTTATCAATTATGTCAAAAACTAACCTAAACTCAATATTTTCCTACACAATCCAAACAATTCAAAAACAAACGGATATAATCGTACACAATGATATAATAATCGAGTTTCGCACCCTTACCCGATTAATCGATTCTTAAAACTTGTTCTTGTTGAATTTTTCCCACTTTCTTCTTCTTTCTCTCTTTTCTTCTCTTTCTCTCTTTTCTTCTTCTTTTCTCTTTTCTCTTACTATTTTTCTTTCTATTTTCTAACTTATCAAAAATAAGATGTGAAATGCCCAAAATACCCCTACACTCAATTATCTCGCAAATGTTCCCAAAACGCGATAAAATATATTCACGACTAAAAATAACACAATTTCGCACAAAAGCCGAAAACATAATAAAATAATAACAAAATAATCAAAAAGGACTCAACAAACAAAACTGGCAAAACTGGGGCGTTACATCTTGTACAAAGCCCGAGATTGAGGCTAAAAGGGTTTGACTTAATAAGAGAGTGTTTTTATCTATCTTGTACAAAGCCCAAGATTGAGGCTAAAAAAGGTTGACTCAACAATAGAGTCCAAGAAGGTGATTGACTCAAAAAAAGAGTCCAAAAGTGAATGACTCAACAAGAGAGTCTGGAAAGGTGGTTGACTCAACAAGAGAGTCTGAAAAGGTGATTGACTCAACAAGAGAGTCTGAAAAAGTGATTGACTCAACAAGAGAGCCTGAAAAGGTTAGCTCCGCTGGGGAGAATCATTTGTACAAAGCCCAAGAGGAGGCTGACTTCGTGTCATACCCCAAATTTTGACCACTAAGATTCCCCATCATTATGCAAATCATCATCACAATATGGATGGACCATTATACCTCATTAGTCTCCCCAAAAATGGGTGAGCATCCACTACAATCAAATTTAGGGTTTCTAGCCCTCTCAAAGCTCTTAGACAAAGGATCAATCAAGGAATGACATGATCTTCAATTTGTCTAAACCTCTCAAATATCCACAATGGATCAAGAGGACTCCTGTAACAACCCAATTCCCATCGCGAATAAATAATACATGATTAAATCAGAGTAAAATAAAAATTTATTTCTCCGACAGAAACAAGGATGTCACAACAATATAAGGAAAACACAATCCCTGCTCATAAATTTTGATACATAACACAAAATGGAACAAACCTAAAAGGGAAACTTTTTCCATATAAAAGGAAAGTTCAGTTATGGAATAAAGCGGAAAGATCCATAACTATCTTGGTTTGCAAAATGAATCGTGTTATAACATATAAATATACATACAAAAGTAATACAAAATATATTCAACAAATGTATACATATATAACAAAAGCGATCCCCGACTCCCGTGTTACGTATCAGAGCAGACTGACTGACAATCGGATGGAGAACTAATCTTCACAAAAGCCTCCAAGACTACTAATCTGCAATTGCCTCATAGAGCAACAAACCATAGCAGAAGGGTGAGAAATAACAACTAAATCAAGATTGCATAATAATATGCAAACACATATAAATTCACATGCTTAGCTATTCTCACCACAAGCATTACATACTAATACATATAGCATGCCACATATACATAACATATATCTAATAATCCAACATACTCACATATTTGCACATAAGGCATACCAAGTCATAACATATGGAAACACACCACCACATCACATAGCATATGTCTATACATAAAACATATTATCCACAACCAATGCATTTATCACAAATGCATATCAAATCACCAATGTTATCACAAGCTCAACACATCATCAATCAATTCACAATTTCCACACATAATCAATCCATTCATGATTCTCACACATAATCAATCCATTCATGAGTTATGCAAATGCACAGAGACCGACATAACGACTCTATGCAATGCATATGCGGTACCATTCATCCATCATTCTCATCACTAGTCCACTCAGGAACTATTGGAACCATCGCTTGTTACATAATGTAACTCCCCGTCGGGTGTAATACCCCAAAATTTGCCCTCTCTTTCCTTCATATCTTTTAGCATGAGCTTTCATTTCATTACATTGCATTCAAGCATAGAAAAACAAAACATCAAGCATTTAGCATGGCATCTTGCATAAGGGCACGTGATCAGGTGGTTCTCTAAGGTGTCGATCATCCAAAGCTAAAGAATAAGAGCCAAGTGTGTCTCACAAGTCTCAAGAGTTTCTTAAGCCATATGTCATTCCTACTTGATCCATAAGGCATGAGAGAGGAACATTTATCAAGAAGATTGGGCAGTGCATGATCTCCTACACAAGGCAGTCAAAATTGGAATCTGACCCCCAAATGGGCAAGCTCTTTGAGTTTTTATTATCTCCAAATGGCAAATATCATCATTTTTTGAAAGGATACACATCATATGCAGAGGAATTTGGATTTGGAGGATGTGTTATTTCCTCCTAACCAGAGGGTGCCAAAATTAGGGTTTGTCCTACAATCAGTTTATCTCTGATTTTTTGGGCAAGACTTGATCTCATGGTTTTCCTTATGTTCTTAAGTGTATATGGATGGAAAATGGCTCATCAATTGGTTTCAGAAGGGTCTCAATTGATCAGTTGCTTGATAATCAAGAAATTGGGGAAAAAGTCAACTGTGCAGTGAAAAAAGTCAACTCTTGACTTTTTAAGATCAAATTCATGAAATTCATGTTATATATGTTCAATGGACAAAATTTGATCAAGAAATGATGGAGGAATAATGAAAAATCAAGAAATCACAAAACTGCCAAAATGGAAACTTTAGGGTTGCCAAAAATAGTAAGTTTGGGACATTTTGCACCCTACTTTGAGGCTCTCTTTCTCCAAGATAAAAGCTTCAAACCTCAGGCCCAAGTTGAGCCAATTAAAGTTCATGTTCTAAGCTTCAAATCCATATAAAGAACATCTCCATTGGATCAATATTGAGTGAGATATGATTGATCAAAGTTTGAGAAAAGTAGGTCCAAAATCAAGTCATGACCAAGGATGCCCAGGCCCACGCGCCATAATTTTTACAAACACTTGGTGTGCCAAATGTCCACCCATTTTTCTCAATGATAAAAGCTTCAAATGAAAAACTTTTTAACATCAAAGTTGTTCCTTGCCATGCCCTCTTCAATGTTGATGTTGGAAAAATTTTGAATTGATCAAGTTATGATGGAGATATATTGGTCTCAAGTCATGGTGATCATGTTGAAAACCCAGGCGCCAAGTTGCCTTGCCATGCTACATTTTTCCACGCCATGCACCAGTCATGAATTTTCAATATTTTAGGTCATTTTTGAGTAAGATGTAGGCCTCATTTTTAATGTTGTTTCACACCAAACTTGTAGTGTTACATTCCTTCTTTCCAATGATTCCAAAAACTCACCAAATCATCCATTGAACATGGAGAAACTTACCACCAAATCACCATGTTTGCATTATAGCCAAGTTGTCACAAAAATTAAAAATGAAATATTGTTGGTGTTCATACGCATACATACCTTATATTCCTTTCCACTTTTAACCAAACATCTTCCTTACCTGCACGTGCCATCCATGCTCACTATACATGAAAATGGAAAAGATTAAAAGCTTATAGAACAAGTTTATTTTGCTGCAGCTCATACACGAGTTCATCACCACCACTGATCATTTGCACTCCACCATAGCACACCATAAACCACCATCACTATATCCCAGCCAAGCTCACTCGCCCCTAACTAACTTGACTCAGTTAGTTAGGGTGCACTCACCTTAACCAAGTTAACTCAGTAAACTCACTCATTTTACCATGGGTTAATCTTTTAGACTCAACATATAAAACAACATTTCACTCACAAATTCATTTTTCAACACTTCATTCTCACACTTTCTCTCAAAAAACACTCTCAAGCTCTCTACACTTTCTCTGAACATTCTCTCTTTTGCACACGACTTCTTCATCATTCTCATTGGATTTCATTTTCAAACTTCATCATCAAGTAACATTGGATTTGGAAATCATTGGAGAATTGGAATAACTTCTACTACATATCCATACTCAGCCACATTTTCAAGATTCTCAAGCCTTTATTTGGCCAAGTGAAGCTCAAAGAAGAAGCACGATTCTCTGGTTTTCTTTTGACTCCAGTTTGCAACATTTTCAGGTTTCATCATCTCAAACTTTTCTGGCACGATTTACATTTTGTTTAGCTTGTTTTTGTTGATATGAGCTCAATAGGAGCATTTAACAATCCGGCTAGATGATAGGCCTCTTAGAGGCGTAGATCTAAAAGCTAGGGCATGTTTTAATCTCTTCTGTTCTCTGCGTATGTGTTTGTTATGTGAAAAGTGATTGTGAATCCATGATGTACGTAACCTCAGCTTTATTTTGATATAAGAATTGTGTATTTCTGGAGAATGTGAACTTGCAGACGGTGGTGAGTGGCCGGAGAAGATGACCGGAGGTCCTTCTCCGTCCGGTGGCTTTAACTGCTAGGGTTTGTGTGGTTTTAAATCATGACCGTTAGATTGGAAAGGTTGAAGGGCTGGGATTAAGCCAACACATTAAAAGGTCATGTGACATGCGTGTGTTGTATTTTGGTTTCAGATTGATCATGTATGTGTGTGCGCATGGTTGCTTTGATGTTCTCTTGATCTGAGCCATAGATCTTTCATACATTGTGAATATGTTGACTGTTTGTGATACGTTGGATGAATCTGAGGGTTGGTGGTGTGCCAACGCATTAAGTTGTCATGTGATGCTCACGTGTTTTCATTTTGACTTCTGATGATTGAATGTTCGCGCGTGTATTGTTACTACCATGTGCATAGTTTTGTGAGACTTTGGATCGTTGACTGATTGAATGCATAGCATCCTGTGGCCATGATTGAATTTCCACTTGACTGCACGCACATGTAATCACACTCAATCACAATTTAGTTGGATTAGACTCAAATTGATATACGCACCCTCACTCTGAGCCCATTGTGAATTCTGAACGTGTTATCTTACTTCTCTGCACCCCCTACTTGTCTTCCTTTTTTCTTTTTAATTTTTTTTTATACATGTTTCATAATTGATTTTAAAAAAAATACCAAAACATCATTAAAAATTATTTAAAAATTCATGTGATATCTTAGCATGTTAAAATAATTTTCTATATTTTTTTAATTATGATTTTGTGAATATTTATATATTAATCCATATTTTTCTTTTATTTCTTTTGAAATTGGTTTCTATGTTCACACCTTTATTTCAAAATTTTATTTCTCATAGATCCTTAAACATTTTTGCATCAATATTTTTGCATATTTTCAATAACATCCAAAACTTAATAAAAATGTTTTTGTTTCATTGTTGAAACTTTCTTTTATTACATTTAGGTCCTCCATTTTTACACTTTGGCTCATGGTTCCTAAGTGACTTTTGCTTGTTTGTTTGAGATCCATTCTTGCTGAATTTTTGTATGATTTTTTGGTATGATGCTTGCCTCTGGTTGAGGTCTCTCAAGACCTAATTGGTTGATTCTTAAATCATGTTTGTTATTTCTTTGATGATGCTTGTTTGATGTCCCTTTTCATGAACTTCTTTGTACATTTTTGTTTACTTGCTTGATAAGGCACTTGTGCCATTGTGTGATATCATTTCTTCTTGACTTCTTGAGCCATGTTTAGATCATTATAGGTCTGTTGACTGAAATTATAGGTCATTGGTTTAAAGTTGATGTCTTTGGTGTACATATTCAATGCTTGTTTTACATGTTTCTTTTTGACTTATTTCCTCTTTCTTTTGCATCTAAGTGCCAACTTGAATTGTAATTGGATTGTAATTGGTTTGTTGATGCCATGCCATATTATCCATGTGAATTTCATAGGATGTATGCCTTTGACCTTAAAGCATTACATTCCTTCCATATGATATTCATATCTTACTTTACATACTTGTACATGTTTCATCTCAATGCATGTTCCTTCTACTTCTAGCTTCTAAATAACTTGTAGTTGCTTGAATGTGTTTCTCTTGTGCATCTTGTATTCACATTAACATGACACATGACTTCTGACCTTGATACTTGAGTTTCTTATTGAACTTCTAATGGTTTGACTTACGCCATGAATGCTTTGTTTCCATGTTAAATTCATGTTCACATCTTCTCAATTCCCATCTTTATCATCCTCAAGGTTTAAATGCTTAATTGTATGCCTCATATGATGTTTGCATATCATGTTTAGGCACATGTTTAGGTCATCCACATTCTGACCTTGATATTATTTGAAGCATAATTGCATGATCACTTTGCATATCCACTCATTCTTCACCTAATTCTTTCATAATGCATTTCTTTGTGATTTAAGGAAGTGTGTGTGTGCATTTGATTTGTGTTGGCTCTCATATTATTGGAGAACATCCTTATGATGTACATTCTGACCTTGTGCTTCCTTTAACCTTTAAGATGCTTTTACTTTGATTCTTGATTTGTTTAAGTTTCAAATGTTCATCTTAACTAGTTTCTTTACTTGTAAATAATTGTACTAACCATTTCAGGGGCTAATGGTAAGTCATTTGAGTACGGATATGCATCCACATTCTAATTTCTCTCCTCATCTTGTAATCATTCAATTTGTGTTGTTTAAGCATTCAATAATGCTTTGCTTTCATAATCTTTCTTCTTCCCTCTTAGAAACAACTTAACTTCCATTTTGGAAGTAAGTTGCTTTCTTTCCTTCTTCTTCTCCTTTCTTCTAGAATTAGGTTTGTTGAACCACATTAACTATAGGATCACTATGTATGATAACATTAAGGTTAAGTCTTAGTCTCCCTCGTTAGAATTTCACCTTTGATCCTCTTCTTGAGTCACTTCTTCTCATCTTCAAACAAAAAGTAAAAACACCTAATAAAGGCAAAACAAACAATGTATTTAGGCTTTTCATGTAAGAATGAGATGGTGAGGGATCTTCTCTCACTTTCTTGGAATGTTTAGCATGCGTCCCGTCTTAGGTCGATATGCGAGGCATTCGATCCTACATGAGGGACTTAAATACAATATGTGTTACAAAACACAAAAACCATCAAAACACTTCTTTCTTAAAAGACAAAAACAAACAATAACGTCTTTCCTTCGGGAATTATTTTCTCATCTCACTCATTCTCAACGTAAGAACATGCTCATTCTCGTTATCTTGCAAGATGGTAACGCACTCGGACCAGCGAGCCTGCAACACCTGAGCTAGAACGTCAGTCGTTCCCTAAAAAACACAAACAATCCATCCCTAGTGAGGGGAACTACGTCGCTCTGATTCTCATGTTCCCGATGAGATACGTAGGCAGTAGGGTAGAGCCCATTCGAGCACTTATTTTATTTTCCCTACATTTGTTTCTTCGTTCTTTCCGTTCATTTTCCTTTCCCTTTTCAGTAGCAGTGGAGCTCCAGATGACGACACCTTTTGTTTGAGACTAGCAAGCGTGGATCCCATCGGGTACGATGGACGCGTGGGTGTGCTAATACCTTCCTCGCGCGTAACCGACTCCCGAACCCAGTTCTCTTGGTCGCAAGACCATGTTCTTTCCTTCCCTTCAGGTTTATGCGGTGTTTCCTTTCCCTCTCTTGGGATAAATACACATTGCTGGCGACTCTGTTTCGGTGCCACGTTCGCGTTTGTACTTGGATGAAAATCCCAGGAGCGACAGCTGGCGACTCTGCTGGGGATCGAACCCAGAATCTTTGGTTTCCTTAGCGAGTCAATCTTAGCGCTTGTCTGTTTTTCTTTCATCGGGTGTTTACTGTTGTACTGTATTTACTGTGGTACTGTATTGCTATTTACTGTATTATTGCTTTACTGTATATTACCGTATTTACTGCATTTTAGCATTTTCATTTCATATGTTATATCATGCTATACTGCTGTACTGTTTTTTGTTTGGCGGGATGGGGTATTCTGAGAGATAGGCCTAATACCCAGGCCTGAGTGCACTTATGATTAGTGTGTTTCATGTCCTCTCGCGTTCCATCTCGATTCGAGGAGGGAATATGAAACACAATCTGGATGTGGTTCTCTCTAGAGAATTCTGCATTGTGGATTTCCCACGATGGTTGAGCTATCTGGAAGAGCCGTTAAGTCTGGATGACCTTTTAGGATGACCCCTCTTTATTTTGAGGTGAATCAGAGGACGATCTCTTTGTTTGGCGATAGCATTGTATCCTTCGGGCTGAATGTGCTATTGCTTCTCATTCTGAGACCCGAATTTGATGATCCTCACCTTCTAGTACATACATGTGAGATTGTGGGGATTGTTTACAGGTGTGCAGGAACCCTTGACCTTCAGAATACCTGGTTTTTATGAGTTCTGGATTGGTTACTGAATCTGTGGTTTTGACCAGCTCACATTTTTGTTCTGGATTTGTTACTGGATTTCTTATCCTGGTGTTGTATATCTCGCCAAACTCAGATTGCAGTACACTGGATTCAGCTTTATTTGTGCAGCACTGGTCACACGCCCTTGCATACATACCATCATTAGCATTCTTGCATTTAACCTTCATGTTTATTCATTTGCAGGGTATACTTCCTTTCGGTTCCAGTTGACAGTTCCCTTGTTCAGTTATGGAGATTCCCAGGAAGAACAATGTGCATTATAATTTCTTTGACACAAAGATGGGACAGTTGCGAAAGATGATTTCTCTTATTACTCCAGACCATGTGGGTATGTTCTGAAAGGCTTATGGGGAGATTATGACTGTGGTTGTTGACTTGAACGCTTCAGAAAGGAGTGTCATCCATACGTGCTTACAGTTTTATGACCCAGAGCTAAGGTGCTTCACTTTCTCGGATTTTCAGTTGGGCCCGACGCTAGAAGAGTATGCTCTGCTTCTAAGTGTGCCTCTTAAGTACCAGATTCCTTTCAACTCTGACATGCGCCCTCCAAAGGCTGAAGAAATAGCTAAGGCCCTCCATTTAAGTGTACCTGTGGTAGCAGATAACCTCGCCACCAAAGGAGGTTTATCTGGTTTTCATTTGGACTTCCTGGTTGCCAAAGCTGAAGAATGTGCTGCTAAGTCTTAGTGGGAAACCATTTGCGCAATCCTGGCTTTGAGCATCTATGGAATTATGATGTTTGCTGATGAACCTAAATTTGTGGGCATGAGTGCAATCCATATTTTAGTGCTAAAGAATCCCATACCGACACTCCTGGGTGATTTGTACTACTCTGTACATTTTAAAAATGAAAAGAAATGAGGAGGCTTGGTTAGATGTTGCGCACCCCTGTTCCACAAGTGGCTTATGAGTCATTTACCAAATTCAGAGGCCTTTTTGAATCCTCAGCCTGCAAAGAACTGGGCTAAGAGGATGATTTAGTTGACAGCAAAGGACATTCGGTGGCTCAATCAAAGGACGATGGGGGGAGACTTTGTCAGTAGCTGTGGAAGACATCCTAATGTGCCACTCTTGGGAATAAAGGGTTGCATCAATTATAACCCTGTTATTCTCAGGAGACAGTTAGGATTTGCCTTAATAGAGCCTCCGAGGGAAGGTGATTTGGAAGAATCTTTCTTTTTCCCTGTAAAGGATAATCTTTTGTTGGTAAGGCAACCGGCTGGAGCTTGGGGTAATCTGTAAATGAAGGGTAAAGTCATCTTCAGAAAGTGTAACAATGTGTCTTCCTCTCAATATGATGGCTGGTTAAAGAGAAGAGTTCAGATCACTCTTTTACCATTTTCTCAAGAAAGACCGTCAAATCCAGTTGCTGTTGAACCAGTGACCATGATAAGCATTGCTGAATATGACAAGCTTAAAGCGGAAATGGATAAGACTATCAAAATGAATGATAAGCTAAGTGAAGGACTCAGAAAGATGCTTTGTGAAAAGCGTAATGTTGAGTATGAACTGCAAAAGCTGACTGAGTGTCATGTGGCGGATGAAAAAAGAATTGTTGAAGACAATATCTATATTCGTAAGGTCAAACAGAATGAGATGGCACTAAAGGAGGCGTGCAAGCGCATCAATGAGCAGTTGACCAAGTCTGAGAATGCCCTGGCCAAGGGACAACAGAGGTGGGATGAGTTTTCTGAATGCCGGAGGGAGATAGAGGTGAGAATCAGGGCGGAAAACGACGAGTTGAGGAAAAATTTGAAGAGCAAAGAAAGTGAATTTCTCCAGCAACTAAGTTCAGCTAATCAAGTGATCGAAGATCTGAAGATCCGAGTCGGAGTAAAGAGAGCCAAAGAGTCAGCTGTCAAAGATCAAATCTGGAGGCTAGAAGAAGCTGTCAAATTAAGGGGTCAACTGATTAGAAGTCTTACCGAACGCCCAAATGATCCAGTTACTGAAGCGCTTCTCAAAGAGGTCCAGGAAGATTTATATGGGCTTAGTGTTTAAGTTGTATTGTTGCTATTCTGGGAATCACCATCAGGCTTGTTGACGGGTTTCCCTTTATTTGTATTCATGCTATTAGTTGTATTTGTTCGAAAACAATTTATATTTGACTGTTCCACACCTGGCTGTGGGTTTTTCATTTATGGCATAGGATTTGTTGGTAATTATTGAGGTGGATTCTTCGTCAGATTATACAATGATACACACACTCACTGGGCTGTATGATGGGTATTTTGAATTGTTAATATGCACCTCTGATGTTCTGTCGCTGTTAGTAATTGCAGGAGTATGCGCTGTTCCCTTTCGGTCAAACTGGAATCGAAGGAAGGAATGCCTCGAAATGAATAAACATTGCATTGCATTGCATATCATTGTGCATCCTGTTGTTTATTTTTTTTAGGTACTTGTTGCAGGAGATCTCTAACCTTTATTTGGTTTCAGGCATTATAGCTGAGAATCATATTCACCGATACTTAACTCGAAGAAATCAAGCAAGGATTATGGATCAAGTGCAGAGTGATTTGGTTGAAATGAGGGCACGCATGGACCAGTTTATGACTCTTATGACTGGTATGGCACAAGCTCAGGAAAGATTGAGGCTTTTGGTCGAGCGTCCAGAAACCACGCCTGAAGGTAATCAGAATGACAATTCATAGATAAGGATCACTCCTCCTCCTGGTGGCAATCCTCCTCCTGGTGGTAATCCTCCACCTGTTGGTAATCTGGGAAATGGAAATGTCAGAAATATTGGTGTTGTTCAGGAAGATGCTCAGGAAGACCAGTTCACCCTACTGATGCTGACATGGGTAACCCTGGTGACCGAAGGTATGATGAGTTTGCTGAGAAGATCCGGGCCATATAGTGCAAGAATTCTATGGGTATTGATGTTACTAGTTTGGGACTAGTACCAGGAGTCAGAATTCCTTCCAAATTTAAGCCGTCCACTTTTGATAAATATCAGGGCAATACGTGTCCCCAGACACATATCCAAGCTTACTTTGGGAAGATCTCAGCCCATATAGATGATGAGAAGTTATGAATGCATTACTTTCAAGACAGTCTGGCTGGAGCTCCTTTGACCTGGTACATGAAATTAAACAGAGCTGCTGTGAGAAGTTGGAAGGATCTGGCAGAGGCATTCCTAAAGCACTACCAGTACAATATTGACATGGCGCCCAACCGCACTCAATTGCAGGGGTTGTCACAAAATGCTAAGGAAAGTTTCAAGGAATATGCTCAAAGGTGGAGAGAGATGGCTGCACAGGTTCAACCTCCTTTGTTGGATAGAGAAATGGCAGACATGTTTATGGGCACCCTGCAAGGGACATACCTTGATAGATTGGCTGCTTGTCCCTCAACCGGATTTGCTGATATCGTGATTGCTGGAGAAAGAATCGAGAGTTTGTTGAAACTTGGAAAGATCCAAGATGTAAGTGGGGCTGGCTCTTCCGGGATGAAGAAACCATTTGCTAACGGTCAGAAAAGAAGAGAGGGTGATACAAACGCTGTATATAGAGGACGAGGCAGAGGGCGTTCTCAGGGTTACCATCAAGTAGGCACAGTGACGATCCCAGCACCATCTGTTCAACAACAACAACCACAACAGCAAGTTCAGCAGCAGCAGCAACCTCCTTTCCAGCAGAGATCTATGTAGAGGGATCGTAAGATTGACCCTCTCCCTATGACTTATGTTGCGCTATTACCACAGTTACTCAAGTTAAAGTTGGTTAAACTTCGTACTATGAGACCTCCCGCCGCTGGCAACTTGCCACCTAATGTTGATGTTAACGCTCGCTGCGAGTTCCACTCAGGTGCTCAAGGGCACTCCATTGAAAAATGTTGGACGTTTCATCATAAGGTGCAAGACTTGATTGATGCTAAAGCGATCAATTTCTCGTTACCTCCTAATGTTCTACAGAACCCCATGCCTGATCATGGTGTGGCAGATGTGCATGCTGTTGAAGACGGAAAGAGGTTAAATTTGGTAATGGATATCAGTCAGGTGAAGACCCCGTTGCTAGTGGTAAAGGATTGTTTGTTGAAGGGACATGTGTTCCCAGGATGTGATCAAGATTATTCTGAGTGTTCGAATCAAGAGAGCGGCTGTGAATATTGAGAGTAGGTCTGCAGAATCTGATCAATGACGGCCATCTATAGTTTGATAGGGTTGTGAAAGAAACTGATGAGTTATCAACTATGACCATCTATTATACTCCCGCAGAGATCCAGGTACCTGCTAGTACAGTTCCCGTAGCAAGTGTTGTGCCAGAAAGACCTAGTCCTGTTACCATCACGGTGCCAGGACCAGTTCCGTTTACAAATACGAAGGCAATCCCATAGCACTATGGGGCAGACGTGTACTATGAAGGTAAAAAGCAAAAAGTCGGGACATCAGTCAGTTCAAATATTAACAATGTGGGTGGTGTAGGAGGCTTTACAAGAAGCGGAAGATTGTTTGCTCCCCAAACTTTGCGCAGTGATAAAGAAGCTGAAGCTGCAGCAAAAGATAAGGGAAAACAGGTGGTTGAGAACGTGCCTGTGCCCGAAACAGAAACAAAGATTGCCTTTGACAACGAGGTGGAAGAGTTCATGAGGATAATAAAGAAGAGCGATTATAAGATTGTCGATCAGTTGAATCAGACCCCCTCGAAAATTTCAATTCTGTCATTGTTGATGTGTTCTGAAGCGCATCGGGAGGCTTTATTGAAAGTGTTGAAGAGAGCTTATGTTCCACAAGAAATCACTGTTAATCAGCTTGAAGGTGTAATTTCCAACGTCAATGTTAGCCACGGATTGGGTTTCACAAGCAGAGATTTGACGTCTGAAGGGAGAAACCACAATAAAGCTTTGCACATTACAATGGAGTGCAGGGGTGCAGTGTTGTCTCATGTACTGGTAGACATTGGTTCCTCGCTCAATGTCTTGCCTAAGAAGGCACTAATGAAGCTGGAAGTTGATGGTTTAATTTTAAGGCCCAGTGAGTTGGTTGTCCGAGCATTCGATGGAACGAAAAGGCCTGTGTTTGGTGAAGTAGAATTGCCCGTGCAAATTGGACCGCAGGTGTTCAAATCTACATTCCATGTGATGGACATACAGCCCGCGTATAGCTGCTTATTGGGTCGCCCTTGGATCCATGCAGCCGGGACTGTTACATCCACCTTACACCAAAAGCTGAAATACGAGTTCGAGGGACAATTTGTGACAGTGTATGGCGAAGAAGATATTTTTGTTAGCCACTTGTCCACGTTCAAGTATATTGAAATGGATGGGGAAATTCACGAGATGCTTTGTTAGTCGTTTGAAGCGGTGAATATTGACAATGTGCCTGAATCTTCCCTTGCACCAGAAAGAGTCGATACATCTATTTCGTCCTATAAGCAGGTTGTTGAGGTCGTCATAGCAGGCAACGCCCAGGGCTGGGGCAAGCTGATAGAGACACCAATGAAGGAGGACAAATTTAGTATTGGCTATCGTCCCTCTATGACTTCTGTTGCAGAAAATAGTGGACCCATCACTTTCAGCAGTGGAGGAATCATTTATCCAGAGCAGTCTTGTGCAGCTACAGAAGATGGTGTCGACAGTGACTGTGACATGGATAACTGGGTACGTCCACGCGCTCTGGGACAACCATTGCATAATTGGTCCGTTGAAAAAGTCATCCAGGTTACTCTCCAGACAGAGTAATTTTCTTTGTTTTTCTAACCATAATGCATGTTAAAATCTTGCGCTCTGCCCAAGGCGTATAGATTCATTTGTAGGGCCACCCTGTTTGCATTTGCAATTTTAATCATCAATAAAGGACGTTTTGCAATCAAATTTCGCTCTTTGTCTTTCATTTTTATTTTTGCACAAAAATAATAAAATGGCAATGTTTCGTTTCTTTTGTTTTAAAAATAAATTCTAAAATAAAGCATGAACCCGTTCATGCAGACTTGATCCTCCGGATTCCATTGATAACGATTCTGCTATGGCTATGTATGACTTTGACAACCCGATTTATCAAGCCGAAGAAGGGGATGAGAAAGGCTGTAAACTCCCTGAGGAACTGGCCAGATTGTTAAAACAAGAGGAACGGGCTATCCAGCCTCATCAAGAGACCATAGAGATCATCAATATTGGTACCGAGGATGCTAAGAAAGAGATCAAGATTGGCGCCGGCTTGAAAGCAGATGTGAAGAAAGCTTTGACTGAGATGTTGTGTGAATATGTTGATATCTTCGCCTGGTCGTATCAAGACATGTCGGGGCTGGATACAGATATTATTGTGCACAGGCTGCCATTGAGAGAAGAATGCCCGCCAGTCAAGCAGAAACTTCGTCGGACTCATCCCGATATGGCCATAAAGATCAAAGAAGAGGTTCAGAAGCAGTGGGACGCTGGGTTTCTTGCTGTGACTAATTATCCTCCCTGGGTTGCGAACATTGTGCCAGTGCCAAAGAAAGACGGAAAGGTAAGAATGTGTGTTGATTATCGAGATCTTAACAAAGCTAGTCCGAAAGATGATTTCCCACTGCCTCACATTGATGTACTGGTTGATAATACAGCTCAATTTTCAGTGTTCTCGTTTATGGATGGTTTCTCCGGGTACAACCAGATTAAGATGGCGCCTGAGGATATGGAGAAGACCACGTTCATTACTCCGTGGGGTACATACTGTTATAAAGTGATGCCTTTTGGGTTGAAAAACGCAGGGGCAACGTACCAGCGGGCAATGGTAACTTTGTTTCACGACTTGATTCATAAAGAGATCGAATGTTATGTGGATGACATGATTGCCAAGTTGAGAACAGAAGAGGAACATCTGATTAACTTGAAAAAGCTGTTTGAAAGGTTGAGAAAGTTTCGTCTTAGGTTGAATCCTAACAAGTGCACTTTTGGGGTGCGTTCTGGAAAGTTGGTGGGTTTCATTGTGAGTGAAAAGGGGATTGAGGTTGATCCTGCTAAAGTGAAAGCAATACAAGATATGCCTGAACCAAGAACGGAAAAAAAGGTTCGTGGTTTTCTAGGTAGATTGAACTACATTCTAAGGTTTATATCTCACCTAACAGCCACATGTGAACCAATATTCAAATTGCTGAGAAAAGATCAAACAGTCAGGTGGAATGATAATTGCCAATTGGCATTCGATAAAATAAAAGAATACTTGCAGGAACCTCCAATTCTCATGCCTCCGGTTTCAGGAAGACCTTTGATAATGTATTTGACAGTGCTTGAAGGTTCTATGGGTTGTGTTCTCGGTCAACACGACGAGACGGGTAGGAAGGAGCATGCTATTTACTACCTGAGCAAAAAGTTCAATGACTGTGAGTCCCGTTACTCAATGCTTGAGAAGACATGTTGTGCACTTGCATGGGTTGCCAAGCGATTGAGGCAGTATATGATTAGGCACACAACCTTGTTGATTTCAAAAATGGATCCTATCAAATATATTTTTGAGAAACCAGCACTAACAGGCAGAGTTGCACGGTGTCAAATGGTTTTGACAGAGTATGATATCCAGTATACTTCCCAAAAGGCCATCAAAGGAAGTATCTTGTCAGACTAACTTACGCAACAGCCAATTGATGATTACCAACCCATGAAATTTGATTTCCCTGATGAGGACATAATGTTTCTCAAAGTTAAAGACTGCGAGGAACCACTCCCGGAGGAGGGGCCAGACCCTGAATCCAAATGGAGTTTGATGTTTGATGGGGCTGTCAACATGAATGGGTGTGGAGTTGGAGTAGTTCTTATCACGTCGGAAGGTGTCCATATGCCCTTTCACTGCCCGAATAACTTTCGGATGCACCAACAATGAAGCAGAATATGAAGCTTGTATAATGGGGATTGAGGAGGCAATTAATTTACAAATTAAGACCCTTGATATCTTCGGTGATTCAACTTTGATAATCAATCAAGTGAAAGGGAGTTGGTACACGCACCAAGCAAATCTGGTTCTGTATAGAGATTATACAAGGAGATTGCTGAAAATTTTCACAACGGTGAAGTTGTACCATATTCCTCGAGATGAGAATAAGTTTGCAGATGCCTTGGCTACTTTGTCTTCCATGATCAAAGTGCAAGGATGGAATCATGTACCTAAGATCGAAGTGTCTCGTCTTGACAAACTTGCATTTGTGTTTGCTGTTGATGCAACGTCTGATGACAAGCCATGGTTTCATGACATCAAGTGTTTCTTGAAAAGATAAGAGTACCCGCCAGGGGGCATCTGCTAAAGATAAGAAGACGTTGAGAAGGCTGTCTGGTAGTTTCTTCTTGAATCAGGATGACGTGCTGTATAAGCGAAATTTTGACATGGTTTTGCTCAGATGCGTGGATAGACACGAAGCAGACTTGTTAATGCAGGAAGTACATGAAGGATCTTTTGGTACCCATGTCGGAGGTCATGCAATGGCTAAGAAATTATTGAGGTTGGGATATTACTGGTTGACAATGGAATCAGATTGTTGCCAGTACGCCTGCAAGTGTCACAAATGCCAGATTTATGCAGACAAGGTGCATGTTCCTCCAAATCCGTTGAGTGTCATGTCGTCTCCTTGGCCCTTTGCCATGTGGGGCATTGATATGATCGAGAAAATTGAGCCTACTGCTTCAAATGGCCATTGTTTCATCTTGGTCGCCATTGATTATTTCACTAAATGGGTAGAAGCAGCATCTTATGCCAATGTCACTAAGCAGGTGGTAGCTCGTTTCCTGAAACGGGATATCATTTGTCGCTATGGAGTTCCTGAGAGAATCATTACTGATAATGGTTCTAATCTGAACAACAAAATAATGGCTGAGCTGTGCCGGGACTTCAAAATTGAACACCACAATTCTTCTCCATATCGCCTGAAGATGAATGGCGTTGTGGAGGCGGCCAACAAGAATATGAAGAAGATTGTGCAGAAGATGGTTGTCACATATAGAGATTGGCATGGGATGTTACCATTTGCTTTGTATGGGTATCGAACGTCAGTGCGCACGTCCACTGGGGCAACCCCATTCTCACTTGTATACGGTATGGAGGCAGTACTACCGATTGAAGTTGAGATTCCATCCCTCAGAGTCATGGTGGATGTCAAGCTAGACGAAGCTGAGTGGGTTCGCGTCAGGTTTAATCAGTTAAGCCTTATTGAGGGGAAACGACTGGCAACGATGTGTAATGGGCAGTTATACCAACGGAGGATGAAGCAGGCATTTGACCAAAAGGTGCGTCCTCGGGTTTATAAAGTAGGAGATGTGGTACTCAAAAGGATCCTTCCTCCTAGTACAGATCACAGGGGCAAATGGACTCCCAACTATGAAGGTCCATTTGTGGTTAAGAAGGTCTTCTCGGGCGGAGCCTTGTTACTTACAACCATGGATGGCGAAGACTTTTTATACCCTGTCAACTCAGACGTAGTCAAAAAATACTTCGCATAAATAGACCCGCTGGACAGAAAAAGAAAAGTCCAGGCAAAAAAGGGCATCCCGACGAACCATAAAAACAGAATAAAAAGGCTCGGGCAAAAATTAGGGATAAAATAAAAAATTGTACACCCGGTGAGTTGAAAATCCGCAAGGACAACTCAGGCAAAAAAGGGTATCCCGGTGGATTGAAAACCCGAAAGGGCGGTCCACGCAAAAGAGGGATCTAAGCGAACGACTACGGACTGAGTTATCTGTACTCTACCACCGTTTCAACAACTGACATTCCAAAGGGTAGGAATCGGTCTGATCATTCCTCAGAAGGCAAGGTCGGGGAGTTCTGAAGACATACTGGCCATAGCAGAATTGAAACTCAGTGGAATGTCATTTTCACATTGCTATTAGGATAGTTTTTTTTCTTAATTTTCAGCAATCACCTCTTTCCAGGGATTGCTTCCTGATGTAATTGCCTATTCTGGGCTTTTCTTCAATAAATTGAATTTCAGTGAAAAACTTCTTATTTTGTTTTATTGCTTTGTTTGCAAAAACGTCCGAATTTTTTATAAAACATTGCATTTGAAAGCATGGTGGCTTTACAATAACATGCACAGAAAAACATTCAAAATTACTTTGAATGATGAATGATCCTGGATGGTGGATTCAAACCACGCAATATTCCGGAGCATGTGTGTGTATGCTTTTGTTGCAGGTGACAGGTCCGAATGATTTCAAGCACAAGACGAGTAATCACTTATCCCTATGCAGAAGTCTGGGGCAATCATATTCAAGAAAGGGATCACTTGTCACCCTTTTGTCACAACGTTTACTGATTGAGTTCGTCATTCGGTTAACGGTCGGTCACGACGCCTCGATATCAGTGAATTGAGTTCAACTGGGTATCGTTGTATCTTATTAAGTCGATTCTCTCATTCAGTATTTCCAACAGTTACAAGCTTTTCTGTGTCGATAACGGTTGCGAATCCCCAGTAGAGTTGCTTCGCAGACACCGAAGTTGATGGTTAATCCCCAGTGAAATCGCCAGGAGTTTGAAGATGCTTAATTTTCTGTAAAATCCTCTTATGACGTTTCTTCAGGTAAGTCTTGTATCATGGAGCAGGAAGCAAGTTGTTGACCTTCCCAAGCATGGGGCATTTTGAAGTTCCCCAGCAGGAGATGTTCCAGATCTATTATCCCCAGTAGAGTTGGAAGACGCTTGGACTTCTGTAAAATCCTCTCAAGAGACGTTCCCCAGCACGAGACGCTTTAAAGCGGGTTTTTCTCAGCGGAGTTTGTTATAAACTCATCATCCCTAATGGAATCGTCAAATGGAAAGTTCGCCTAACATGGGGCATTGTGACACTTATCCTAAGCTCGTCAGTCTTATTCCTCAGCAGATTACCGTGGAATTGTTTTGGGTTTCCCCAGCAGATCTAAGGACTTTTTCCCAGCAAGTTGCAACGTAAGGTCTTCCAACTAGGGTTTGCATATCCCCGACAGAGTAGCCTTGATCCCCAGCAAGATCGTATCTCTGGTAATGATATCCCCACAGAGTTCATCATTGAATCTTGTCAACAATATTCCCCGGCTGAGTTATTTTTCTCCGCAAGAGGCTTATTGATCAACAGAATTTATTCCTCAGCAAGGTGATAGTACATGCTTTCCCCATCCGGATAGCAGGTTGATTCTCCCCGCAAAGGATCTCAGGTTTGGTAGATCCTCAAGAAGAGTTTTAATGACTTTTCTTCCCTAGCAGGACGTCATTCAAAAGGATTCTCCTCCCCAGCGGAGTTGTTATGACCAGAATTCATCCCCAAGCAGATGAAGTGATTCCTGGAAGAATCATCATTTCCCCATATTTCAAAGTCTAATTTATTTTTGGCAAGCAAGATAATTCGAAGCAGACGGATTGTTCATTCATTCTCCAGCAGAGATACCATCCTTTCAGGAGTCTCTAAAGTCAAATCATTGATCATTGTTCCTTAGCAGAGTCAGCAGAGATGTCTGACACGGATGCAGAGAGTAATCCAGTATTAGAATTCTTAAAGTCCAACCGTAGATTGGCGAAAGGTCCATCCAAGGGTGGCAAATTCTTAAAGTCCAACCGTAGATTGGCACAAGGTTCATCCAAGGGGGGCAAATTCTTAAAGTCCAACCGTAGATTGGCAAAAGGTCCATCCAAGGGTGGCAAGTTCTTAAAGTCCAACCGTAGATTGGCAAAAGGTCCATCCAAGGGTGGCAAATTCTTAAAGTCCAACGGTAGATTGGCGAAAGTCCACCCGTAGTGTGGCAAGTCAGTAGCCGTCTGACTCCCTTTAAAAGAATGCAGCTAAGTCCAACCGTAGAATGGTAAAAGACCATCCAAGGGTGGCAAAGCAAGGAAAAGTCCAACCTTAGATTGGCAAAAGTCCACCCACAGTGTGGCATCTCAGCTGCAAAGTCCAACCGTAGCTTGGCAAAAGTCCACCCGTAGTGTGGCAAGTCAGTAGTCGTCTGACTCCATTCAAAAAGACCGTCCACCCGTAGTGTGGCAGGCCAGTAGTTGTCTGGCGTTGTACAAAAGACATTGCTAAATTCCACCCGTAGTGTGGCAAGCCAGTAGTCGTCTGGTGTTGTACAAAAGACATTGCTAAAGTCCACCCGTAGTGTGGCAAGTCAGTAGTCATCTGACGTTGTACAAAAGACGTTGTTAAGGCCCACCCGTAGTGTGGCAGACCAGTAGTCGTCTGGCGTTGTATAAAAGACATCTTTCCAGTGGTATTATTCATCACCAGGGTTTTATTCAAGCAGAGTTCATTTGGTTGGGTTTGTATCCTTTTTCTTCTTCCCTGCAGAGTGCAAATTTTCGGGTTATTTCTGGTATTCAATCCCTCTATACCTTGAAAGTCTGACAGCAATCGCTATCATCCGTTTAGGTCTACAGTGATTGAATAGGGGGAGCTGTAATACCCCAAAATTTGCCCTCTCTTTCCTTCATATCTTTTAGCACGAGGTTTCATTTCATTGCATTGCATTCAAGCATAGAAAAACAAAACATCAAGCGTTTAGCATGGCATCTTGCATAAGGGCATGTGATCAGGTGGTTCTCTAAGGTGTCGATCATCCAAAGCTAAAGAATAAGAGCCAAGTGTGTCTCACAAGTCTCGAAGGTTTCTTAAGCCATATGTAATTCCTACTTGATCCATAAGGCATGCGAGAGGAGCATTTATCAAGAAGATTGGACAGTGCATGATCTCCTACACAAGGCAGTCAAAATTGGAATCTGACCCCCAAATGGGCAAGCTCTTTGAGTTTTTATTATCTCCAAATGGTATATATCATCATTTTTTGAAAGGATACACATCATATGCAGAGGAATTTGGATTTGGAGGATGTGATATTTCCTCCTAACCAGAGGGTGCCAAAATTAGGGTTTGGCCTACAATCAGTTTATCTATGATTTTTTGGGCAAGCCTTGATCTCATGGTTTTCCTTATGTTCTTAAGTGTATATGGATGGAAAATGGCTCATCAATTGGTTTCAGAAGGGTCTCAATTGATCAGTTGCTTGAAAATCAAGAAATTGGGGAAAAAGTCAACTGTGCAGTGAAAAAAGTCAACTCTTGACTTTTTAAGATCAAATTCATGAAATTCATGTTATATATGTTCAATGGACAAAATTTTATCAAGAAATGATGGAGCAATAATGAAAAATCAAGAAATCACAAAGCTGCCAAAAATGGAAACTTTAGGGTTGCCAAAAATAGTAAGTTTGGGACATTTTGCACCCTACTTTGAGGCTCTCTTTCTCCAAGATAAAAGCTTCAAACCTCAGGCCCAAGTTGAGCCAATTAAAGTTCATGTTCTAAGCTTCAAATCCATATAAAGAACATCTCCATTGGATCAATATTGAGTGAGATATGATTGATCAAAGTTTGAGAAAAGTAGGTCCAAAATCAAGTCATGACCAAGGATGCCCAGGCCCACGCGCCATAATTTTTACAAACACTTGGTGTGCCAAATGTCCACCCATTTTTCTCAATGATAAAATCTTCAAATGAAAAACTTTTCAACATCAAATTTGTTCCTTGCCATGCCCTCTTCAATGTTGATTTTGGACAAATTTTGAATTGATCAAGTTATGATGGAGATATATTGGTCTCAAGTCATGGTGATCATGTTGAAAACCCAGGCGCCATGTTACCTTGCCATGCTACATTTTGCCACGCCATGCACCAGTCATGAATTTTCAATATTTCAGGTCATTTTTTAGTAAGATGGAGGCCTCATTTTTAATGTTGTTTCACACCAAACTTGTAGTGTTACATTCCTTCTTTCCAATGATTCCAAAAACTCACCAAATCATCCATTGAACATGGAGAAACTTACCACCAAATCACCATGTTTGTATTATAGCCAAGCTGTCACAAAAATTAAAAATGAAATATTGTTGGTGTTCATACGCACACATACCTTATATTCCTTTCCACTTTTAACCAAACATCTTCCTTACCTGCACGTGCCATCCATGCTCACTATACATGAAAATGGAAAAGATTAAAAGCTTGTAGAACAAGTTTATTTTGCTGCAGCTCATACACAAGTTCATCACCACCACTGATCATTTGCACTCCACCATAGCACACCATAAACCACCATCACTATATCCCAGCCAAGCTCACTCGCCCCTAACTAACTTGACTCAGTTAGTTAGGGTGCACTCACCTTAACCAAGTTAACTCAGTAAACTCACTCATTTTACCATGGGTTAATCTTTTAGACTCAACATATAAAACAACATTTCACTCACAAATTCATTTTTCAACACTTCATTCTCACACTTTCTCTCAAAAAACACTCTCAAGCTCTCTACACTTTCTTTGAACATTCTCTCTTTTGCACACGATTTCTTCATCATTCTCATTGGATTTCATTTTCAAACTTCATCATCAAGTAACATTGGATTTGGAAATCATTGGAGAATTGGAATAACTTCTACTACATATCCATACTCAGCCACATTTTCAAGATTCTCAAGCCTTTATTTGGCCAAGTGAAGCTCAAAGAAGAAGCACAATTCTCTGGTTTTCTTTTGACTCCAGTTTGCAACATTTTCAGGTTTCATCATCTCAAAATTTTCTGGCATAATTTACATTTTGTTTAGCTTGTTTTTGTTGATATGAGCTCAATAGGAGCATTTAACAATCCGACTAGATGATAGGCCTCTTAGAGGCGTAGATCTAAAAGCTAGGGCATGTTTTAATCTCTTCTGTTCTCTGTGTATGTGTTTGTTATGTGAAAAGTGATTATGAATCCATGATGTACGTAACCTCAGCTTTATTTTGATATAAGAATTGTGTATTTCTGGAGAATGTGAACTTGCAGACGGTGGTGAGTGGCCGGAGAAGATGACCGGAGGTCCTTCTCCGTCCGGTGGCTTTAACTGCTAGGGTTTGTGTGGTTTTAAATCATGACCGTTAGATTGGAAAGGTTGAAGGGCTGGGATTGAGCCAGCACATTAAAAGGTCATGTGACATGCGCGTGTTGTATTTTGGTTTCAGATTGATCATGTATGTGTGTGCGCATGGTTGCTTTGATGTTCTCTTGATCTGAGCCATAGATCTTTCATACATTGTGAATATGTTGACTGTTTGTGATACGTTGGATGAATCTGAGGGTTGGTGGTGTGCCAACGCATTAAGTTGTCATGTGATGCTCACGTGTTTTCATTTTGACTTCTGATGATTGAATGTTCGCGCGTGTATTGTTACTACCATGTGCATAGTTTTGTGAGACTTTGGATCGTTGACTGATTGAAATGCATAGCATCCTGTGGCCATGATTGAATTTCCACTTGACTGCACGCACATGTAATCACACTCAATCACAATTTAGTTGTATTGGACTCAAATTGATATACGCACCCCCACTCTGAGCCCATTGTGAATTCTGAATGTGTTATGTTACTTCTCTGCACCCCCTACTTGTCTTCCTTTTTTCTTTTTAATTTCTTTTTATACATGTTTCATAATTGATTTTAAAAAAATACCAAAACATCATTAAAAATTATTTAAAAATTCATGTGATATCTTAGCATGTTAAAATAATATTCTATATTTTTTTTAATTGTGATTTTATGAATATTTACATATTAATCCATATTTTTCTTTTATTTCTTTTGAAATTGGTTTCTATGTTCACACCTTTATTTCAAAATTTTATTTCTCATAGATCCTTAAACATTTTTGCATCAATATTTTTGCATATTTTCAATAACATCCAAAACTTAATAAAAATGTTTTTGTTTCATTGTTGAAACTTTCTTTTATTGCATTTAGGTCCTCCATTTTTACACTTTGGCTCATGGTTCCTAAGTGACTTTTGCTTGTTTGTTTGAGATCCATTCTTGCTGAATTTTTGTATGATTTTTTGGTATGATGCTTGCCTCTGGTTGAGGTCTCTCAAGACCTAATTGGTTGATTCTTAAATCATGTTTGTTATTTCTTTGATGATGCTTGTTTGATGTCCCTTTTCATGAACTTCTTTGTACATTTTTGTTTACTTGCTTGATAAGGCACTTGTGCCATTGTGTGATATCATTTCTTCTTGACTTCTTGAGCCATGTTTAGATCATTATAGGTCTGTTGAGTGAAATTATAGGTCATTGGTTTGAAGTTGATGTCTTTGGTGTACATATTCAATGCTTGTTTTACATGTTTCTTTTTGACTTATTTCCTCTTTCTTTTGCATCTAAGTGCCAACTTGAATTGTAATTGGATTGTAATTGGTTTGTTGATGCCATGCCATATTATCCATGTGAATTTCATAGGATGTATGCCTCTGACCTTAAAGCATTACATTCCTTCCATATGATATTCATGTCTTACTTTACATACTTGTACATGTTTCATCTCAATGCATGTTCCTTCTACTTCTAGCTTCTAAAAAACTTGTAGTTGCTTGAATGTGTTTGTCTTGTGCATCTTGTATTCACATTAACATGACACATGACTTCTGACCTTGATACTTGAGTTTCTTATTGAACTTCTAATGGTTTAACTTACGCCATGAATGCTTTGTTTCCATGTTAAATTCATGTTCACATCTTCTTAATTCCCATCTTTATCATCCTCAAGGTTTAAATGCTTAATTGTATGCCTCATATGATGTTTGCATATCATGTTTAGGCACATGTTTAGGTCATCCACATTCTGACCTTGATATTATTTGAAGCATAATTGCATGATCACTTTGCATATCCACTCATTCTTCACCTAATTCTTTCATAATGCATTTCTTTGTGATTTAAGGAAGTGTGTGTGTGCATTTGATTTGTGTTGGCTCTCATATTATTGGAGAACATCCTTATGATGCACATTCTAACCTTGTGCTTCCTTTAACCTTTAAGATGCTTTTACTTTGATTCTTGATTTGTTTAAGTTTCAAATGTTCATCTTAACTAGTTTCTTTACTTGTAAATAATTGTACTAACCATTTCAGGGGCTAATGGTAAGTCATTTGAGTGCGGATATGAATCCACATTCTAATTTCTCTCCTCATCTTATAATCATTCAATTTGTGTTGTTTAAGCATTCAATAATGCTTTGCATTCATAATCTTTCATCTTCCCTCTTAGAAACAACTTAACTTCCATTTTGGAAGTAAGTTGCTTTCTTTCCTTCTTCTTCTCCTTTCTTCTAGAATTAGGTTTGTTGAACCACATTAACTATAGGATCACTATGTATGATAACATTAATGTTAAGTCTTAGTCTCCCTTGTTAGATTTTCACCTTTGATCCTCTTCTTGAGTCACTTCTTCTCATCTTCAAACAAAAAGTAAAAATACCTAATAAAGGAAAAACAAACATTGTATTTAGGCTTTTCATGTAAGAATGAAATGGTGAGGGATCTTCTCTCACTTTCTTGGAATGTTTAGCATGCGTCCCATCTTGGGTCGATATGCGAGGCATTCGATCCTACATGAGGGACTTAAATACAATATGCGTTACAAAACACAAAAACCATCAAAACACTTCTTTCTTAAAAGACAAAAACAAACAATAACGTCTTTCCTTCGGGAATTATTTTCTCATTTCACTCATTCTCAACGTAAGAACGTGCTCCTTCTCGTTATCTTGCAAGATGGTAACGCACTCGGACCAGCTAGCCTGCAACACCTGAGCTAGAACGTCAGCCGTTCCCTAAAAAACACAAACAATCCATCCCTAGTGAGGGGAACTACGTCGCTCTGATTCTCATGTTCCCGATGAGATACGTAGGCAGTAGGGTAGAGCCCATTCGAGCACTTATTTTATTTTCCCTACATTTGTTTCTTCGTTCTTTCCGTTCATTTTCCTTTCCCTTTCCAGTAGCAGTGGAGCTCCAGATGACGACACCCTTTGTTTGAGACTAGCAAGCATGGATCCCATCAGGTACGATGGACGCGTGGGGGTGCTAATACCTTCCTCGCACGTAACCGACTCCCGAACCCAGTTCTCTTGGTCGCAAGACCATGTTCTTTCCTTCCCTTCAGGTTTATGCGGTGTTTACTTTCCCTCTCTTGGGATAAATACACATTGCCGGCGACTCTGTTTTGGTGCCACGTTCGCGTTTGTACTTGGATGAAAATCCCGGGAGCGATAGCTGGCGACTCTGCTGGGGATCAAACCCAGAATCTCTGGTTTCCTTAGCTAGTCAATCCTAGCGCTTGTCTGTTTTTCTTTCATCGGGTGTTTACTGTTGTACTGTATTTACTGTTGTACTGTATTGCTATTTAATGTATTATTGCTTTACTGTATATTACCGTATTTACTGCATTTTAGCATTTTCATTTCATATGTTATATCATGCTATACTGCTGTACTGTTTTCTGTTTGGCGGGATGGGGTATTCTGAGAGATAGGCCCAATACCCTTGCCTGAGTGCACTTATGATTAGTGTGTTTCATGTCCTCTCGCGTTCCATGTCGGTTCGAGGAGGGAATATGAAACACAATCTGGATGTGGTTCTCTCTAGAGAATTCTGCATTGTGGATTTCCCACGATGGTTGAGCTATCTGGAAGAGCCGTTAAGTCTGGATGACCTTTTAGGATGACCCCTCTTTATTTTGAGGTGAATCAGAGGACAATCTCTTTGTTTGGCGATAGCATTGTATCCTTCGGGCTGAATGTGCTATTGCTTCTCATTCCGAGACCCGAATTTGATGATCCTCACCTTCTAGTACATACATGTGAGATTGGGGGGATTGTTTACAGGTGTGCAGGAACCCTTGACCTTCAGAATACCTGGTTTTTATGAGTTCTGGATTGGTTACTGAATCTGTGGTTTTGACCAGCTCACATTTTTGTTCTGGATTTGTTACTGGATTTCTTATCCTGGTGTTGTATATCTCGCCAAACTCAGATTGCAGTACAGTGGATTCAGCTTTATTTGTGCAGCACTGGTCACACGCCCTTGCATACATACCATCATTAGCATTCTTGCATTTAACCTTCATGTTTATTCATTTGCAGGGTATACTTCCTTTCGGTTCCAGTTGACAGTTCCCTTGTTCAGTTATGGAGATTCCCAGGAAGAACAATGTGCATTATAATTTCTTTGACACAAAGGTGGGACAGTTGTGAAAGATGATTTCTCTTATTACTCTAGACCATGTGGGTATGTTCCGAAAGGCTTATGGGGAGATTATGACTATGTTTGTTGACTTGGACGCTTCAGAAAGGAGTGTCATCCATACGTGCTTACAGTTTTATGACCCACAGCTAAGGTGCTTCACTTTCTCGGATTTTCAGTTGGGCCCGATGCTAGAAGAGTATGCTCTGCTTCTAAGTGTGCCTCTTAAGTACCAGATTCCTTTCAACTCTGACATGCGCCCTCCAAAGCCTGAAGAAATAGCTAAGGCCCTCCATTTAAGTGTACATGTGGTAGCAGATAACCTCGCCACCAAAGGAGGTTTATCTGGTTTTCATTTGGACTTCTTGGTTGCCAAAGCTGAAGAATGTGCTGCTAAGTCTCAGTGGGAAACCATTTGCGCAATCCTGGCTTTGAGCATCTATGGAATTATGATGTTTGCTGATGAACCTAAATTTGTGGGCATGAGTGCAATCCATATTTTAGTGCTGAAGAATCCCATACCGACACTCCTGGGTGATTTGTACTACTCTGTACATTTTAAAAATGAAAAGAAACGAGGAGGCTTGGTTAGATGTTGCGCACCCCTGTTCCACAAGTGGCTTATGAGTCATTTACCAAATTCAGAGGCCTTTTTGAATCCTCAGCCTGCAAAGAACTGGGCTAAGAGGATGATTTAGTTGACAGCAAAGGACATTCGGTGGCTCAATCAAAGGACGATGGGGGGAGACTTTGTCAGTAGCTGTGGAAGACATCCTAATGTGCCACTCTTGGGAATAAAGGGTTGCATCAATTATAACCCTGTTATTCTCAGGAGACAGTTAGGATTTGCCTTAATAGAGCCTCCGAGGGAAGGTGATTTGGAAGAATCTTTCTTTTTCCCTGTAAAGGATAATCTTTTGTTGGTAAGGCAACCGGCTGGAGCTTGGGGTAATCTGCAAACGAAGGGTAAAGTCGTCTTCAAAAAGTGTAACAATGTGTCTTCCTCTCAATATGATGCCTGGTTGAAGAGAAGAGTTCAGATCACTCTTTTACCATTTTCTCAAGAAAGACCGTCAAATCCAGTTGCTGTTGAACCAATGACCATGATAAGCATTGCTGAATATGACAAGCTTAAAGAGGAAATGGATAAGACTGTTAAAATGAATGAGAAGCTAAGTGAATGACTCAGAAAGACACTTTGTGAAAAGCGTAATGTTGAGTATGAACTGCAAAAGCTGATTAAGTGTCATGTGGCGGATGAAAAAAGAATTGCTGAAGAAACTATCTATATTCGTAAGGTCAAACAGAATGAGATGGCACTAAAGGAGGCATGCAAGCGCATCAATGTGCAGTTGACCAAGTCTGAGAATGCCCTGGCCAAGGGACAACAGAGGTGGGATGAGTTTTCTGAATGCCGGAGGGAGATAGAGGTGAGAATCAGGGCTGAAAACAACGAGTTAAGGAAAATTTTGAAGAGCAAAGAAAGCGAATTTCTCCAGCAACTAAGTTCAGCTAATCAAGAGATCGAAGATCTGAAGATCCGCGCCGGAGTAAAGAGAGCCAAAGAGTCAGCTGTCAAAGATCAAATCTGGAGGCTAGAAGAAGCTGTCAAATTAAGGGGTCAACTGATTAGAAGTCTTACCGAACGCCCAAATGATCCAGTTACTGAAGCGCTTCTCAAAGAGGTCCAGGAAGATTTATATGGGCTTAGTGTTTGAGTTGTATTGTTGTTATTCTGGGAATCACCATCAGGCTTGTTGACGAGTTTCCCTTTATTTGTATTCATGCTATTCAGTTGTATTTGTTCGAAAACAATTTGTATTTGACTGTTCCACGCCTGGCTGTGGGTTTTTCATTTTTGGCATAGGATTTGTTGGTAATTATTGAGGTGGATTCTTCGTCAGATTATACAATGATACACACACTCACTGGGCTGTATGATGGGTATTCTGAATTGTTAATATGCACCTCTGATGTTCTATCGCTGTTAGTAATTGCAGGAGTATGCGCTGTTCCCTTTCAATCAAACTGGAATCGAAGGAAGGAATGCCTTGAAATGAATAAACATTGCATTGCATTACATATCATTGTTCATCCTGTTGTTTGTTTTTTTTCAGGTACTTGTTGCAGGAGATCTCTAACCTTTATTTGGTTTCAGGCATTATAGCTGAGAATCATATTCACCGATACTCAACTCGAAGAAATCAAGCAAGGATTATGGATCAAATGCAGAGTGATTTGGCTGAAATGAGGGCACGCATGGACCAGTTTATGACTCTCATGACTGGTATGGCACAAGCTCAGGAAAGATTGAGGCTTCTAGTCGAGCGTCCAGAAACCACGCCTGAAGGTAATCAGAATGACAATTCACAGATAAGGATCACTCCTCCTCCTGGTGGCAATCCTCCTCCTGGTGGTAATCCTCCACCTGTTGGTAATCTAGGAAATGGAAATGTCAGAAATGTTGGTGTTGTTCAGGAAAATGCTCAGGAAGACCAGTTCACCCTACTGGATGCTGACATGGGTAACCCTGGTGACCGAAGGTATGGTGAGTTTGCTGAGAAGATCCGGGCCATAGAGTGCAAGAATTCTATGGGTATTGATGTTACTATTTTGGGACTAGTACCAGAAGTCAGAATTCCTCCCAAATTTAAGCCGCCCACTTTTGATAAATATCAGGGCAATACGTGTCCCCAGACACATATCCAAGCTTACTTGGGAAGATCTCAGCCCATATAGATGATGAGAAGTTATGGATGCATTACTATCAAGACAGTCTAGCTGGAGCTCCTTTGACCTGGTACATGAAATTGAACAGAGCTGCTGTGAGAAGTTGGAAGGATCTGGCAGAGGCATTCCTAAAGCAGTACCAGTACAATATTGACATGGCGCCCAACCGCAATCAATTGCAGGGGTTGTCACAAAATGCTAAGGAAAGTTTCAAGAAATATGCTCAAAGGTGGAGAGAGATGGCTGCACAGGTTCAACCTCCTTTGTTGGATAGAGAAATGGCAGACATGTTTATGGGCACCCTGCAAGGGGCATACCTTGATAGATTGGCTGCTTGTCCCTCAACCGGATTTGCTGATATCGTGATTGCTGGAGAAAGAATCGAGAGTTTGTTGAAACTTGGAAAGATCCAAGATGTAAGTAGGGCTGGCTCTTCCGGGATGAAGAAACCATTTGCTAGCGGTCAGAAAAGAAGAGAGGGTGATACAAATGCTGTATATAGAGGACGAGGCAGATGGCGTTCTCAGGGTTACCATCAAGTAGGCACAATGATGATCCCAGCACCATCTGTTCAACAACAACAACCACAACAGCAAGTTCAGCAGCAGCAACAACCTCCTTTCCAACAGAGATCTGGGCAGAGGGATCGTAAGATTGACCCTCTCCCTATGACTTATGCTGCGCTATTACCACAGTTACTCAAGTTGAAGTTGGTTAAGCTTCGTACTATGAGACCTCCCGCCGCTGGCGACTTGCCACCTAATTTTGATGTTAACGCTCGCTGCGAGTTCCACTCAGGTGCTCAAGGGCACTCCATTGAAAAATGTTGGGCGTTTCATAATAAGGTGCAAGACTTGATTGATGCTAAAGCGATCAATTTCTCGTTACCTCCTAATGTTCTACAGAACCCCATGCCTGATCATGGTGTGGCAGATGTGCGTGCTGTTGAAGACGGAAAGAGGTTAAATTTGGTAATGGATCTCAGTCAGGTGAAGACCCCGTTGCTAGTGGTAAAGGATCGTTTGTTGAAGGGACATGTGTTCCCGGGATGTGATCAAGATTGTTCTGAGTGTTCGAATCAAGAGAACGACTATGAATATTGAGAGTAGGTCTGCAGAATCTGATCAATGATGGGCATCTACAGTTTGATAGGGTTGTGAAAGAAACTGATGAGATATCAACTGTGACCATCTATTATACTCCCGCAGAGATCCAGGTACCTGCTAGTACAGTTCCCGTAGCAAGTGTTGTGCCAGAAAGACCTAGTCCTGTTACCATCACGGTGCCAGGACCAGTTCCGTTTACAAATACGAAGGTAATCCCATAGCACTATGGGGCAGACGTGTACTATGAAGGTAAAAAGCAAGAAGTCGGGACATCAGTCAGTTCAAATATTAACAATGTGGGTGGTGTAGGAGGCTTTACAAGAAGCGGAAGATTGTTTGCTCCCCAAACTTTGCGCAGTGATAAAGAAGCTGAAGCTGCAGCAAAAGCTAAGGGAAAATAGGTGGTTGAGAACGTGCCTGTGCCCGAAACAGAAACAAAGATTGCCTTTGACAACAAGGTGGAAGAGTTCATGAGGATAATAAAGAAGAGCGATTATAAGATTGTCGATAAGTTGAATCAGACCCCCTCGAAAATTTCAATTCTGTCATTACTGATGTGTTCTGACGCGCATCGGGAGGCTTTATTGAAAGTGTTGAAGAGAGCTTATGTTCCACAAGAAATCACTGTTAATCAGCTTGAAGGTGTAATTTCCAACGTCAATGTTAGCCACATATTGGGTTTCACAAGCAGAGATTTGACGTCTGAAGGGAGAAACCACAATAAAGCTTTGCACATTACAATGGAGTGCAGGGGTGCAGTGTTGTCTCATGTACTGGTAGACACTGGTTCCTCGCTCAATGTCTTGCTTAAGAAGGCACTAATGAAGCTGGAAGTTGATGGTTTGATTTTAAGGCCCAGTGAGTTGGTTGTCCGAGCGTTCGATGGAACGAAAAGGTCTGTGTTTGGTGAAGTAGAATTGCCCGTGCAAATTGGACCGCGGGTGTTCAAATCTACATTCCATGTGATGGACATACAGCCCGCGTATAGCTGCTTATTAGGTCGCCCTTGGATCCATGCAGCCGGGACTGTTACATCCACCTTACACCAAAAGCTGAAATACGAGTTCGAGGGACAAGTTGTGACAGTGTGTGGCGAAGAAGATATTTTTGTTAGCCACTTGTCCACGTTCAAGTATATTGAAATGGATGGGGAAATTCACGAGATGCTTTGTCATTCGTTTGAAGCGGTGAATATTGACAATGTGCCTGAATCTTCCCTTGCACCAAAAAGAGCCGGTACATCCATTTCGTCCTATAAGCAGGCTGTTGAGGTCGTCAGAGCAGGCAACGCCCAGGGCTAGGGCAAGCTGATAGAGACACCAATGAAGGAGGACAAATTTAGTATTGGCTATCGTCCCTCTATGACTTCTGTTGAAGAAAACAGTGGACCCATCACTTTCAGCAGTGGAGGAATCATTTATCCAGAGCAGTCTTGTGCAGCTACAGAAGATGGTGTCGATAGTGACTGTGACATGGACAACTGGGTACGTCCACGCGCTCTGGGACAACCATTACAGAATTGGTCCGTTGAAGAAGTCATCCGGGTTACTCTTCAGACAAAGTAATTTTCTTTGTTTTTCTAACCATAATGCATGTTAAAATCTTGCGCTCTGCCCAAGGCGTATAGATTCATTTGTAGGGCCACCCTGTTTGCATTTGCAATTTTAATCATCAATAAAGGACGTTTTGCAATCAAATTTCGCTCTTTGTCTTTCATTTTTATTTTTGCACAAAAATAATAAAATGGCAATGTTTCGTTTCTTTTGTTTTAAAAATATATTCTAAAATAAAGCATGAACCCGTTCATGCAGACTTGATCCTCCGGATTCCATTGATAACGATTTTGCTATGGCTATGTATGACTTTGACAACCCGATTTATCAAGCCGAAGAAGGGGATGAGAAAGGCTGTAAACTCCCTGAGGAACTGGCCAGATTGTTAAAACAAGAGGAATGGGCTATCCAGCCTCATCAAGAGACCATAGAGATCATCAATATTGGTACCGAGGATGCTAAGAAAGAGATCAAGATTGGCGCCAGCTTGAAAGCAGATGTGAAGAAAGCTTTGACTGAGATGTTGTGTGAATATGTTGATATCTTCGCCTGGTCGTATCAAGACATGCCGGGGCTGGATACTGATATTGTTGTGCACAGGCTGCCATTGAGAGAAGAATGCCCGCCAGTCAAGCAGAAACTTCGTCGGACTCATCCCGATATGGCCATAAAGATCAAAGAAGAGGTTCAGAAGCAGTGGGACGCTGGGTTTCTTGCTGTGACTAATTATCCTCCCTGGGTTGCGAACATTGTGCCAGTGCCAAAGAAAGACGGGAAGGTAAGAATGTGTGTGGATTATCGAGATCTTAACAAAGCTAGTCCGAAAGATGATTTTCCACTGCCTCACATTGATGTACTGGTTGATAATACAGCTCAGTTTTTAGTGTTCTTGTTTATGGATGGTTTCTCCGGGTACAACCAGATTAAGATGGCGCTTGAGGATATGGAGAAGACCACGTTCATTACTCCGTGGGGTACATACTGTTATAAAGTGATGCCTTTTGGGTTGAAAAATGCAGGGGCAACGTACCAGCGGGCAATGGTAACTTTGTTTCACGACTTGATTCATAAAGAGATCGAATGTTATGTGGATGACAAGATTGCCAAGTTGAGAACAGAAGAGGAACATCTGATTAACTTGAAAAAGCTGTTTGAAAGGTTGAGAAAGTTCTGTCTTAGGTTGAATCCTAACAAGTGCACTTTTGGGGTGCGTTCTGGAAAGTTGCTGGGTTTCATTGTGAGTGAAAAGAGGATTGAGGTTGATCCTGCTAAAGTGAAAGCAATACAAGATATGCCTGAACCAAGAACGGAAAAAGAGGTTCGTGGTTTTCTAGGTAGATTGAACTACATTGTAAGGTTCATATCTCACCTAACAGCCACATGTGAACCAATATTGAAATTGCTGAGAAAAGATCAAACGGTCAGGTGGAATGACAATTGCCAATTGGCATTCGATAAAATAAAAGAATACTTGCAGGAACCTCCAATTCTCATGCCTCCGGTTTCAGGAAGACCTTTGATAATGTATTTGACAGTGCTTGAAGGTTCTATGGGTTGTGTTCTCGGTCAACACGACGAGACGGGTAGGAAGGAGCATGCTATTTACTACCTGAGCAAAAATTTCAATGACTGTGAGTCCCGTTACTCAATGCTTGAGAAGACATGTTGTGCACTTGCATGGGTTGCCAAGCGATTGAGGCAGTATATGATTAGGCACACAACCTTGTTGATTTCAAAAATGGATCCTATCAAATATATTTTTGAGAAACCAGCACTAACAGGCAGAGTTGCATGGTGGCAAATGGTTTTGACAGAGTATGATATCCAGTATACTTCCCAAAAGGCCATCAAAGGAAGTATATTGTCAGACTAACTTACACAACAGCCAATTGATGATTACCAACCCATGAAATTTGATTTCCCTGATGAGGACATAATGTTTCTCAAAGTTAAAGACTGCGAGGAACCACTCCCGGAGGAGGGGCCAGACCCTGAATCCAAATGGAGTTTGATGTTTGACGGGGCTGTCAACATGAATGGGTGTGGAGTTGGAGCAGTTCTTATCACGTCGGAAGGTGTCCATATGCCTTTCACTGCCCGAATAACTTTCAGATGCACCAACAATGAAGCAGAATATGAAGCTTGTATAATGGGGATTGAGGAGGCGATTAATTTACGAATTAAGACCCTTGATATCTTCGGTGATTCAGCTTTGGTAATCAATCAAGTGAAAGGGAGTTGGTACACGCACCAAGCAAATCTGGTTCCGTATAGAGATTATACAAGGAGATTCCTGAAATTTTTCACAACGGTGAAGTTGTACCATATTCCTCGAGATGAGAATAAGTTTGCAGATGCCTTGGCTACTTTGTCTTCCATGATCAAAGTGCAAGGATGGAATCATGTACCTAAGATCGAAGTGTCTCGTTTTGACAGACCTGCATTTATGTTTGCTGTTGATGCAACGTCTGATGACAAGCCATGGTTTCATGACATCAAGTGTTTCTTGAAAAGATAAGAGTACCCGCCAGGGGCATCTGCTAAAGATAAGAAGACGTTGAGAAGGCTGTCTGGTAGTTTCTTCTTGAATCAGGATGACGTGCTGTATAAGCGAAATTTTGACATGGTTCTGCTCAGATGCGTGGATAGACACGAAGCAGACTTGTTAATGCAGGAAGTACATGAAGGATCTTTTGGTACCCATGTCGGAGGTCATGCAATGGCTAAGAAATTATTGAGGTTGGGATATTACTGGTTGACAATGGAATCAGATTGTTGCCAGTAGGCCTGCAAGTGTCACAAATGCCAGATTTATGCAGACAAGGTGCATGTTCCTCCAAATCCGTTGAGTGTCATGTCCTCTCCTTGGCCCTTTGCCATGTGGGGCATTGATATGATCGGGAAAATTGAGCCTACTGCTTCAAACGGCCATTGTTTCATCTTGGTCGCCATTGATTATTTCACTAAATGGGTAGAAGTAGCATCTTATGCCAATGTCACTAAGCAGGTGGTAGCTCGTTTCCTGAAACGGGATATCATTTGTCGCTATGGAGTGCCTGAGAGAATCATTACTAACAATGGTTCTAATCTGAACAACAAAATAATGGCTGAGCTGTGCCGGGACTTCAAAATTGAACACCACAATTCTTCTCCATATCGCCCGAAGATGAATGGCGCTGTGGAGGCGGCCAACAAGAATATTAAGAAGATTGTGCAGAAGATGGTTGTCACATATAGAGATTGGCATGAGATGTTACCATTTTCTTTGCATGGGTAACGAACGTCAGTGCGCAGGTCCATTGGGGCAACCCCATTCTCACTTGTATACGGTATGGAGGCAGTACTACTGATTGAAGTTGAGATTCCATCCCTCAGAGTCATGGTGGATGTCAAGCCAGACGAAGCTGAGTGGGTTCACATCAGGTTTAATCAGTTGAGCCTTATTGAGGGGAAACGACTGGCAGCGGTGTGTAATGGGCAGTTATACCAACGGATGATGAAGCAGGCATTTGACCAAAAGGTGCGTCCTCGGGTTTATAAAGTGGGAGATGTGGTACTCAAAAGGATCCTTCCTCCTAGTACAGATAACAGGGGCAAATGGACTCCCAACTATGAAGGTTCATTCGTGGTTAAGAAGGTCTTCTCGGGCAGAGCCTTATTACTTACAACCATGGATGGCGAAGACTTTTCATCCCCTGTTAACTCAGACGTAGTAAAAAAATACTTCGCATAAATAGACCCGCTGGACAGAAAAAGAAAAGTCCAGGTAAAAAAGGGCATCCCGGCGAACCATAAAAACAGAATAAAAAGGTTCGGGCAAAAATTAGGGATAAAATAAAAAATTGTACACCCGGTGAGTTGAAAATCCGCAAGGACAACTCAGGCAAAAAAGGGTATCCCGGTGGATTGAAAACCCAAAAGGGCGGTCCACGCAAAAGAGGTATCTAAGCGAACGACTACGGGCTGAGTTATCTGTACTCTACCACCGTTTCAACAACTGACATTCCAAAGGGTAGGAATCGGTCTGATCATTCCTCAGAAGGCAAGGTCGGGGAGTTCTGAAGACATACTGGCCATAGCAGAATTGAAACTCAGTGGAATGTCATTTTCACATTGCTATTAGGATAGTTTCTTTTCTTAATTTTCAGCAATCACCTCTTTCCAGGGATTGCTTCCTGATGTAATTGCCTATTCTGGGCTTTTCTTCAATAAATTGAATTTCAGTGAAAAGCTTATTATTTTGTTTTATTGCTTTGTTTGCAAAAACGTCCGAATTTTTTATAAAACATTGCATTTGAAAGCATGGTGGCTTTACAATAACATGCGCAGAAAAACATTCAAAATTACTTTGAATGATGAATGATCCTGGATGGTGGATTCAAACCACGCAATATTCTGGAGCATGTGTGTGTATGCTTTTGTTGCAGGTGACAGGTCCGAATGATTTCAAGCACAAGATGAGTAATCACTTATCCCCATGCAGAAGTCTGGGGCAATCATATTCAGGAAAGGGATCACTTATCACCCTTTTGTCACAACGTTTACTGATTGAGTCCATCATTCAGTCAACGGTCGGTCACGACGCCTCGATATCAGTGAATTGAGTTCAACTGGGTATCGTTGTATCTTATTAAGTCGATTCTCTCATTCAGTATTTCCAACAGTTACAAGCTTTTCTGTGTCGATAACGGTTGCGAATCCCCAGTAGAGTTGCTTCGCAGACACCGAAGTTGGTGGTTAATCCCCAGTGAAATCGCCAGGAGTTTGAAGATGCTTAATTTTCTGTAAAATCCTCTTATGACGTTTCTTTAGGTAAGTCTTGTATCATGGAGCAGGAAGCAAGTTGTTGACCTTCCCAAGCATGGGGCATTTTGAAGTTCCCCAGCAGGAGATGTTCCAGATCTATTATCCCCAGTAGAGTTGGAAGACGCTTGGTCTTCTGTAAAATCCTCTCAAGAGATGTTCCCCAGCACGAGACACTTTAAAGCGGGTTTTTCTCAGCAGAGTTTGTTATAAACTCATCATCCCTAATGGAATCGTCAAATGGAAAGTTCGCCTAACATGGGGCATTGTGACACTTATCCTAAGCTCGTCAGTCTTATTCCTCAGCAGATTATCGTGGAATTGTTTTGGGTTTCCCCAGAAGATCTAAGGACTTTTTCCCAGCAAGTTGCAACGTAAGGTCTTCCAACTAGGGTTTACATATCCTCGGCAGAGTAGCCTTGATCCCCAGCAAGATCGTATCTCTGGTAATGATATCCCCACAGAGTTCATCATTGAATCTTGTCAACAATATTCCTCGGCTGAGTTATTTTTCTCCGCAAGAGGCTTATTGATCAACATAATTTATTCCTCAGCAAGGTGATAATACATGCTTTCCCCAGCCGGATAGCAGGTTGATTCTCCCCGCAAAGGATCTCAGGTTTGGTAGATCCTCAAGCAGAGTTTTAATGACTTTTCTTCCCTAGCAGGACGTCATTCAAAAGGATTCTCGTCCCCAGCGGAGTTTTTATGACCAGAATTCATCCCCAAGCAGATGAAGTGATTCCTGGCAGAATCATCATTTCCCCATATTTCAAAGTCCAATTTATTTTTGGCAAGAATGATAATTCGAAGCAGACAGATCGTTCATTCATTCTCCACCAGAGATACCATCCTTTCAGGAGTCTCTAAAGTCAAATCATTGATCATTGTTCCTTAGCAGAGTCAGCAGAGATGTCTGACACGGATGCAGAGAGTAATCCAGTATTAGAATTCTTAAAGTCCAACCGTAGATTGGCGAAAGGTCCATCCAAGGGTGGCAAATTCTTAAAGTCCAACCGTAGATTGGCAAAAGGTCAATCCAAGGGGGGCAAATTCTTAAAGTCCAACCGTAGATTGGCAAAAGGTCCATCCAAGGGTGGCAAATTCTTAAAGTCCAACCGTAGATTGGCAAAAGGTCTATCCAAGGGTGGCAAATTCTTAAAGTCCAACGGTAGATTGGCGAAAGTCCACCCGTAGCGTGGCAAGTCAGTAGTCGTCTGACTCCCTTTAAAAGAATGCAGCTAAGTCCAACCGTAGAATGGCAAAAGACCATCCAAGGGTGGCAAAGCAAGGCAAAGTCCAACCTTAGATTGGTAAAAGTCCACCCACAGTGTGGCATCTCAGCTGCAAAGTCCAACCGTAGCTTGGCAAAAGTCCACCCGTAGTGTGGCAAGTCAGTAGTCGTCTGACTCCATTCAAAAAGACAGTCCACCCGTAGTGTGGCAGGCCAGTAGTCGTCTGGCGTTGTACAAAAGACATTGCTAAATTCCACCCGTAGTGTGGCAAGCCAGTAGTCGTCTGGCGTTGTATAAAAGACATCTTTCCAGTGGTATTATTCATCACTAGGGTTTTATTCAAGCAGAGTTCATTTGGTTGGGTTTGTATCCTTTTTCTTCTTCCCTGCAGAGTGCAAATTTTCGGGTTATTTCTGGTATTCAATCCCTCTATACCTTGAAAGTCTGACAGCAATCGCTATCATCCGTTTAGGTCTACAGTGATTGAATATGGGCAGCTGTAATACCCCAAAATTTGCCCTCTCTTTCCTTCATATCTTTTAGCACGAGCTTTCATTTCATTGCATTGCATTCAAGCATAGAAAAACAAAACATCAAGCATTTAGCATGGCATCTTGCATAAGGGCATGTGATCAGGTGGTTCTCTAGGGTGTCGATCATCCAAAGCTAAAGAATAAGAACCAAGTGTGTCTCAGAAGTCTCGAGGGTTTCTTAAGCCATATGTCATTCCTACTTGATCCATAAGGCATGAGAGAGGAGCATTTATCAAGAAGATTGGGCAGTGCATGATCTCCTACACAAGGCAGTCAAAATTGGAATATGACCCCCAAATGGGCAAGCTCTTTGAGTTTTTATTATCTCCAAATGGCATATATCATCATTTTTTGAAAGGATACACATCATATGCAGAGGAATTTGGATTTGGAGGATGTGCTATTTCCTCCTAACCAGAGGGTGCCAAAATTAGGGTTTGGCCTACAATCAGTTTATCTCTGATTTTTTGGGCAAGACTTGATCTCATGGTTTTCCTTATGTTCTTAAGTGTATATGGATGGAAAATGGCTCATCAATTGGTTTCAGAAGGGTCTCAATTGATCAGTTGCTTGAAAATTAAGAAATTGGGGAAAAGTCAACTGTGCAGTGAAAAAAGTCAACTCTTGACTTTTTAAGATCAAATTCATGAAATTCATGTTATATATGTTCAATGGACAAAATTTGATCAAGAAATGATGGAGGAATAATGAAAAATCAAGAAATCACAAAGCTGCCAAAAATGGAAACTTTAGGGTTGCCAAAAATAGTAAGTTTGGGACATTTTGCACCCTACTTTGAGGCTCTCTTTCTCCAAGATAAAAGCTTCAAACCTCAGGCCCAAGTTGAGCCAATTAAAGTTCATGTTCTAAGCTTCAAATCCATATAAAGAACATCTCCATTGGATCAATATTGAGTGAGATATGATTGATCAAAGTTTGAGAAAAGTAGGTCCAAAATCAAGTCATGACCAAGGATGCCCAGGCCCACGCGCCATAATTTTTACAAACACTTGGTGTGCCAAATGTCCACCCATTTTTCTCAATGATAAAAGCTTCAAATGAAAAACTTTTCAACATCAAAGTTGTTCCTTGCCATGCCCTCTTCAATGTTGATGTTGGACAAATTTTGAATTGATCAAGTTATGGTGGAGATATATTGGTCTCAAGTCATGGTGATCATGTTGAAAACCCAAGCGCCATGTTGCCTTGCCATGCTACATTTTGCCACGCCATGCACCAGTCATGAATTTTCAATATTTCAGGTCATTTTTTAGTAAGATGGAGGCCTCATTTTTAATGTTGTTTCACACCAAACTTGTAGTGTTACATTCCTTATTTCCAATGATTCCAAAAACTCACCAAATCATCCATTGAACATGGAGTAACTTACCACCAAATCACCATGTTTGTATTATAGCCAAGCTATCACAAAAATTAAAAATGAAATATTGTTGGTGTTCATACGCATACATACCTTATATTCCTTTCCACTTTTAACCAAACATCTTCCTTACCTGCACGTGCCATCCATGCTCACTATACATGAAAATGGAAAAGATTAAAAGCTTGTAGAACAAGTTTATTTTGCTGCAGCTCATACACGAGTTCATCACCACCACTGATCATTTGCACTCCACCATAGCACACCATAAACCACCATCACTATATCCCAGCCAAGCTCACTCGCCCCTAACTAACTTGACTCAGTTAGTTAGAGTGCCCTCACCTTAACCAAGTTAACTCAGTAAACTCACTCATTTTACCATGGTTTAATATTTTAAACTCAACATATAAAACAACATTTCACTCACAAATTCATTTTTCAACACTTCATTCTCACACTTTCTCTCAAAAAACACTCTCAAGCTCTCTACACTTTCTCTGAACATTCTCTCTTTTGCACACGATTTCTTCATCATTCTCATTGGATTTCATTTTCAAACTTCATCATCAAGTAACATTGGATTTGGAAATCATTGGAGAATTGGAATAACTTCTACTACAGATCCATACTCTGCCACATTTTCAAGATTCTCAAGCCTTTATTTGGCCAAGTGAAGCTCAAAGAAGAAGCACGATTCTCTGGTTTTCTTTTGACTCCAGTTTGCAATATTTTCAGGTTTCATCATCTCAAACTTTTCTGGCACGATTTACATTTTGTTTAGCTTATTTTTGTTGATATGAGCTCAATAGGAGCATTTAACAAACCGACTAGATGATAGGCCTCTTAGAGGCGTAGATCCAAAAGCTAGGGCATGTTTTAATCTCTTCTGTTCTCTGCGTATGTGTTTGTTATGTGAAAAGTGATTGTGAATCCATTATGTACGTAACCTCAGCTTTATTTTGATATAAGAATTGTGTATTTCTGGAGAATGTGAACTTGCAGACGGTGGTGAGTGGCCGGAGAAGATGACCGGAGGTCCTTCTCTGGCCGGTGGCTTTAACTGCTAGGGTTTGTGTGGTTTTAAATCATGACCGTTAGATTGGAAAGGTTGAAGGGCTGGGATTGAGCCAGCATATTAAAAGGTCATGTGACATGCGCGTGTTGTATTTTGGTTTTAGATTGATCATGTATGTGTGTGCGCATGGTTGCTTTGATGTTCTCTTGATCTGACCCATAGATCTTTCATACATTGTGAATATGTTGACTGTTTGTGATACGTTGGATGAATATGAGGGTTGGTGGTGTGCCAACGCATTAAGTTGTCATGTGATGCTCATGTGTTTTCATTCTGACTTCTGATGATTGAATGTTCGCGCGTGTATTGTTACTACCATGTGCATAGTTTTGTGAGACTTTGGATCGTTAACTGATTGAAATGCATAGCATCCTGTGGCCATGATTGAATTTCCACTTGACTGCATGCACATGTAATCACTCTCAATCAAAATTTAGTTGTATTGGACTCAAATTGATATACGCACCCCTACTCTGAGCCCATTGTGAATTCTGAACGTGTTATGTTACTTCTCTGCACCCCCTACTTGTCTTCCTTTTTTCTTTTTAATTTCTTTTTATACATCTTTCATAATTGATTTTAAAAAAATACCAAAACATCATTAAAAATTATATAAAAATTCATGTGATATCTTAGCATGTTAAAATAATTTTCTATATTTTTTAATTGTGATTTTGTGAATATTTGCATATTAATCCATATTTTTCTTTTATTTCTTTTGAAATTGGTTTCTATGTTCACACCTTTATTTCAAAATTTTATTTCTCATAGATCCTTAAACATTTTTGCATCAATCTTTTTGAATCTTTTCAATAACATCTAAAACTTAATAAAAATGTTTTTGTTTCATTGTTAGAACTTTCTTTTATTGCATTTAGGTCCTCCATCTTTACACTTTGGCTCATGGTTCCTAAGTGACTTTTGCTTGTTTGTTTGAGATCCATTCTTGCTGAATTTTTGTATGATTTTTTGGTATGATGCTTGCCTCTGGTTGAGGTCTCTAAAGACCTAATTGGTTGATTCTTAAATCATGTTTGTTATTTCTTTGATGATGCTTGTTTGATGTCCCTTTTCATGAACTTCTTTGAACATTTTTGTTTACTTGCTTGATAAGGCACTTGTGCCATTGTGTGATATCATTTCTTCTTGACTTCTTGAGCCATGTTTAGATCATTATAGGTCTGTTGAGTGAAATTATAGGTCATTGGTTTGAATTTGATGTCTTTGGTGTACATATTCAATGTTTGTTTTACATGTTTCTTTTTGACTTATTTCCTCTTTCTTTTGCATCTAAGCGCCAGCTTGAATTGTAATTGAATTGTAATTGGTTTGTTGATGCCATGCCATATTATCCATGTGAATTTCATAGGATGTATGCCTCTAACCTTAAAGCATTACATTCCTTCCATATGATATTCATATCTTACTTTACATACTTGTACATGTTTCATCTCAATGCATGTTCCCTCTACTTCTAGCTTCTAAATAACTTGTAGTTGCTTGAATGTGTTTGTCTTGTGCATCTTGTATTCACATTAACATGACACATCACTTTTGACCTTGATACTTGAGTTTCTTATTGAACTTCTAATGGTTTGACTTACGCCATGAATGCTTTGTTTCCATGTTAAATTCATGTTCACATCTTCTCAATTCCCATCTTTATCATCCTCAAGGTTTGAATGCTTAATTGTATGCCTCATATGATGTTTGCATATCATGTTTAGGCACATGTTTAGGTCATCCACATTCTGACCTTGATATTATTTGAAGCATAATTGCATGATCACTTTGCATATCCACTCATTCTTCACCTAATTCTTTCATAATGCATTTCTTTGTGATTTAAGGAAGTGTGTGTGTGCATTTGATTTGTGTTGGCTCTCATATTATTGGAGAACATCCTTATGATGTACATTCTGACCTTGCGCTTCCTTTAACCTTTAAGATGCTTTCTTGATTTGTTTAAGTTTCATTTGTTCATCTTAACTAGTTTCTTTACGTGTGCGTGTGTGTGGCCTAGTGGTGAAACGCTTGGGTCTTGAGAGTTAAGGTTGAGTCTTAGTCTCCCTCGTTAGATTTTCACCTTTGATCCCCTTCTTGAGTCACTTCTTCTCATCTTCAAACAAAAAGTAAAAACACCTAATAAAGGCAAAACAAACATTGTATTTAGGCCTTTCATGTAAGAATGAGATGGTGAGGGATCTTCTCTCACTTTCTTGGAATGTTTAGCATGCGTCCCGTCTTGGGTCGATATGCGAGGCATTCGATCCTACATGAGGGACTTAAATACAATATGTGTTACAAAACACAAAAACCATCAAAACACTTCTTTCTTAAAAGACAAAAACAAACAATAACGTCTTTCCTTCGGGAATTCTTTTCTCATCTCACTCATTCTCAACGTACGAACGTGCTCCTTCTCGTTATCTTGCTAGATGGTAACGCACTCGGACCAGCGAGCCTGCAACACCTGAGCTAGAATGTTAGTTGTTCCCTAAAAAACACAAACAATCCATCCCTAGTGAGGGGAACTACGTCGCTCTGATTCTCATGTTCCCGATGAGATACGTAGGCAGTGGGGTAGGGCCCATTCGAGCACTTCTTTTATTTTCCCTACATTTGTTTCTTCGTTTTTTCCGTTCCTTTTCCTTTCCCTTTCCAGTAGAAGTGGAGCTCCAGACGACGACACCCTTTGTTCGAGACTAGCAAGCGTGGATCCCATTGGGTATGATGGACGCGTGGGGGTGTTAATACCTTCCTTGCGCGTAACTGACTCCCGAACCCAGTTCTCTTGGTCGCAAGACCATGTTCTTTCCTTCCCTTCAGGTTTATGCGGTGTTTCCTTTCCCTCTCTTGGGATAAATACACATTTCTGGCGACTCTGTTTCGGTGCCACTTTCGCGTTTGTACTTGGATGAAAATTCCAGGAGCGACATCGGGCAACGATGTTCCCCGTCGCTTTCGGCCCTCTTGGTATAAGGCTCACGACGTTTATGGACCGCTTTCAGTCCTCTTTGTATAAGGCTCACGATCCGATCGCTTTCGGTCCTCTTTGTATAAGGCTCACGATTATCTATAATCATCGCTTTCAGTCCTCTCGGTATAAGGCTCACGATGTTATAGCGGATTCCCTCTGGAATCAATTCGTCGCTCACACCCCACAAGGGCACACGACATCACAAGAATGCATATCATGATGCTTGGCATACAAGGACTCATGACAATCAAATGCATCTTCACAATTCAACCATATGAATTATCTCATCATCATTATTCATGCATTGGAAATCAATTCACATAATGCATTTACTTGCCATAAGGCCACCAATTAACACACATTGAATTTCACATAAACAACGCATTTCATCATAATCCGCAACCACAACAATTAGCACCAAACTTCATAACAACATACATTGATATTTAATCAAACAATGTATTTTACCACACCACAACATCATCATTACATGCATTCACATCATACACCATCACACAAGTCATACGATACATATCACAAGCATATGGCTTGATAACACACCAAATACACACCATTAAAATGGTAAAAGTCGACAAAATAACACATTTCCAAATTCCCGACATAATTAAATTGGGCTACAATATCAAAACCATTTTAATAAGAAAGTACATCTCAATAGCTTTCCAACGATACCAAGAATGTTTAAAACGGATAATCGGAACACAAGTTATGGAATTAAAAAGAAAAGGAATCGCGAAAACACAACATTTTGCACCCCTGCTGGCCATACGCGTATTGCCCTGAGCCATACGCGTATTGCCTTGCTCCCTTGCCCATCCATACGCGCATTGCCCAAAGTGATACGCGTATGGGCAGAGACTGATTTCCCCAAAAGTTCCACTAAAAATCCAATACGTGTATTGCCTCACTCCATACGCGTATTGCCCACTCCCATGGGCGTATTGCCCACATTCCTTCCTTGCCATACGCGTATTGCCCAACCCAATACGCGTATTGCCTTGCCTGATACGTGTATGGGCAGCAAAAACCCATAATTTTCCCTGCATAACTTTTCTGCGAATTTTCCCCCAAAAATCCCATTTTTCATCCCCAAATCCATTTTCAACTGCAAAACAAGTACCAGCAATTGTTCCCAAACACATGGTAATCATACAACGCGATTTATATCGATTTCTGACAATGGTTCATCAATTTATCAATAAGGAAAACATTGTAAAAACAATCAAAACACATACATAAACAATGCATATACATACACAAGCAAGATATAATTGAAACTTCTCACCCTTACCCGATTAATCGCGATTGAAACGGATGAATTCTCGATTTTCCTCTTTCTCCCCTTCTCTCTTTCTTTCTTATCCTTTTCTTTCTCTTCTTTTCCCTTTTCTTTTCTCTCCTTTTCTCTCCACTTTCTATTTTAAGAAAAACATAACTAACCAAGCCAAAAGACCAAAATACCCCTACTCTCAAATATCTCGCAAACGCTCTCAAAACGCGATAAAACATAAACATACCGATGAAATATATTTCAGGAAGTAAAAGTTGAAAAGAAATTATAATTTAATGCAAATATTTTATCTATCAGAGAAATTAACCAATTAACTCAATTAGCAGGTAAAATACAATAAATTCAGACATTTCACAAAATTCACATAAATGAAATAAATAAATACAATTTAAACAAATCGGGGCGTTACAACTCTCCCCCACTTAGAAATTTTCGTCCTCGAAAATATACTGATACGAACAACTCGGGATACGACTCTCGCAGCCGACTAACAAACCAACATGCCAACCAAAGGCACACCACGAACAACACAACTGACAAACCACCCCGCTCACAGCAGCTACAACAACGACACGACAACGGCGACAACAACGATGACAAGATGCAATGCCCATACAATGCACTTGACGACCAAATCACAACTCAAAGAATACACAAGTTACGACCACGCACAGGAATTAGCTACTCGCACTCGAACCATCACGATGGAAATGAGGCAACCACACAAACAAGAACATAAAGTTCCACGACACAACAACGTTCCAACGACCTCTACGTATCCACAATACCAATATCCTTGTCACACCACAATATTACAACAATGCTACGATTTACCAATCGAACATACAACCAAAACGTCCATCTACATAGGAGCCCATGAATAATATTTAAACCTTTCACGTGACACTTCCATTCTGAAGCGTCCAATGGCCTCACCATTCCTACATGTTTCCAATGTTCAACCTATGAATTCTTACAAGTCCCACACACAATTACAAAATGTGCCACATCACGCTTCCGCTGCACACTCTGATTACCCATAACCATTAAAACTACAAATCTCACGTCCAACGTCTAACTCTTTCTCATATTCACCAAAAATAACTATTTACTTTAATATCCCCAACATCACACTCTCCTGTGTTATCTCACACACCAGACACAAGCCTCTGAACTGCTCAAATAATTTTAATTCTCTGACCATTAAAACAGACATGCATAAAAACTTTCAACTTAACTTTTCAGGCACAACCTTAGCTTTTCCCGAAGGATAATCCAAGCCAAATTCATAACTCGTCACGAAGTCCAACCCTCCTCATTGTCTCCTACTCTATTCCTTCAGACCAAACAAGTACTCAATATTCTTGTGATTACCAAACACTTTGAACCTAGAACCATAAAGATAATACCTCCAAATATTCCAACACAATACAACCACAACCAGTTCCAAATCCAGAATAGTATAGACCCTTTTTATGAATCCTCAATCTTCGTAAAGCATAAGCCACGACTTTACCCTCTTGCATTAACACGCTGACTAAACTCATCAAAGACAAATCCCAATACCTCACAAACGGTTTATCAGGATCACACATAATCAAAATTAGAGCCATAGACAACTTCTACTTCAGCTCACCAAAACTTACTCACAACGAACATCTAAAACAAATGACTCACCCTTTGCAAGTCAACTGAGATCACAGAAGTAAGAACTTAGCAAAGTCTTGCATAGCCTGCAGTAACAACCAACTAAGCCCAAAAATTTCTAATCTCCTTAACCAACTTCGGAGCCTCTCATTGTAGAACTGCACCTACTTCCGATGGATCCATAATAATACTATCATCAGAAACCACATATCCAAGAAACTAATCTTTCTCAACCAAAAATCTCACTTGAATAACTTAGCATAACACTTCGTCTCCTTTCAACACTTGTAATTCAATTCTCAAACACTCTACCCGTTCTTCCTCTAAGTCTATAACAGATCCGAATATCCTTAATCAAAGCCATTATGAACTTATCAAAATAAATATGGAAAATACGATTCCTCTACTCCACAAACAGTACAGACGCATTACTAACACTGAACAACATCACTGCACCTTGTAATGCCCAACCAAATTCCAAAAGGTATAAATTCTTAAAGCTTTTGCAACACTTTTCACTAGGTAACTGGTTACTCACATACAAGCTTAACCGAGTAAATTACAACCTATCCCGATAACAAACATAACCAGTCATATCAAATCGATCAACGCCTCAACTCACACAATTCACCACTCTTATCAAACATTCCAAACAATTACAATTTCACTCAAACTCAACCAAACCATTCCAGTCATCTGTTCATGAAAGTGGACACTTATTCTCAATCGTTACCTTATTCAACTGTCAGTAATCCATACATAATTTCTTCTCTTGACAGTCCAAATTCTCATAAATCCCAACATGTAGCAACAACCAACCAAAAAAAAACTCTCAAATATTACATCCACACCTAAGGGTTTTCTCAAGATTTCCATTAATGCTCTAAAACTCCAAAGACTCCAAACCTCACCAGAACTCTAAGTTTGGCTTTCCAAAGTCTCAATACCATTATACACATCATGCTTGTCATTCCGTTCAATCATCCATCCTTTTTATTACTAACAATACTGGAGCTCTCTAAGACAACACCCTAATGTTACATCCAAAAACACATATGAAAACCATGCACAACTGACGGCCCATCACTGTGACTTTACTGCTAATTTCCAAAACACTATCATCACAATCATAACAAACATCTTAGTCCCATCTACTAAGAGTTTTCTACTTACTTAGCAGATATAAACCTCAACTATTCACCTTCGTCCAATTTAAGTTCACTTTCTACTCTCTGAGAAGCATCCATTAATAATACCCAATCATTCTCTCTCAATGACTTCCCAACTTGACCAACATATCAAAACCTCTAATCCGCCTCATCTTCCGATATAAGAATCTTCATCAACTCATCACAATAATTCGTAATCATTTTCTTAATTCCAAACAATTCATTTCACACACTATCAAAGTCGGAAAGACACGTATATTCCATCCAACATAATTCCCGTCTACTATCAACAAGAGATTAAGGGTGATCAGTTCCTTAATTTGTCAATAGACAGCTGATAATCATGACGGGGCATAAACCGTCTTTACCAAACTATAATAGCATTTCTTGCATCTTGTGCATAAACTACCTAAGGCATAAATCCTTAATCGACATAAACCTTACCTCTGCATTCCCTCCGGAACCGGGAACCACACTGTCCAAACAACACTTACAATCTTGCAACCAACGACACACAACCGAAGCAACTTGGAGAAGTTCCAACTTCTCCCCCACTTATCTCAATCTCACACCTGAAGACAAAGGATTAGAAAACCAGAAAGCACTGACAGTGTTTCACACACATATCACGTACTAAGGAACAAATAACATCGACAATATTCAACTGTCACACCAACTGACTCAACAACTTGGGCGAATGGACCGACTTGCTCTGATACCACTATTGTAACAACCCAATTCCCATCGCGAATAAATAATACATGATTAAATCAGAGTAAAATAAAAATTTATTTTTCCGACAGAAACAAGGATATCACAACAATATAAGGAAAACACAATCCCTGCTCATAAATTTTGATACATAACACAAAATGGAACAAACCTAAAAGGGAAACTTTTTGCATATAAAATAAAAGTTCAGTTATGGAATAAAGCGGAAAGATCCATAACTATCTTGGTTTGAAAAATGAATCGTTTTATAACATATAAATATACATACAAAAGTAATACAAAATATATTCAACAAATGTATACATATATAACAAAAGCGATCCCCGACTCCCGTGTTACGTATCAGAGCAGACAGACTGACAACCGGATGAAGAACTAATCTTCACAAAAGCCTCCAAGACTACTAATCTGCAATTGCCTCATAGAGCAACAAACCACAGCAGAAGGGTGAGAAATAACAACTAAATCAAGATTGCATAATAATATGCAAACACATATAAATTCACATGCTTAGCTATTCTCACCACAAGCATTACATACTAATACATATAGCATGCCACATATACATAACTTATATCTAATAATCCAACATACTCACATATTTGCACATAAGGCATACTAAGTCATAACATATGGAAACACACCACCACATCACATAGCATATGTCTATACATAAAACATATTATCCACAACCAATGCATTTATCACAAATGCATATCAAATCACCAATGCTATCACAAGCTCAACACATCATCAATCAATTCACAATTTCCACACATAATCAATCCATTCATGATTCTCACACATAATCAATCCATTCATGATTTATGCAAATGCACAGAGACCGACACAACGACTCTATGCAATGCATATGCGGTACCATCCATCCATCATTCTCATCACTAGTCCACTCAAGAACTATTGGAACCATCCCTTGTTACATAATTTAACTCCTCGTCGGGCAAACGATGTTCCCCATCGCTTTCGGTCCTCTTGGTATAAGGCTCACGACGTTTATGGATCGCTTTCAGTCCTCTTTGTATAAGGCTCACGATCCGATCTTTTTCGGTCCTCTTTGTATAAGGCTCATGATCGTCTATAATCATCGCTTTCAATCCTCTCGGTATAAGGCTCATGATGTTATAGCAGATTCCCTCTGGAATCGATTCGTCGCTCACACCCCACAAGGGCACACGACATCACAAGAATGCATATCATGATGCTTGGCATACAAGGACTCATGACAATCAAATGCATCTTCACAATTCAACCATATGAATTATCTCATCATCATTATTCATGCATTGGAAATCAATTCACACAATGCATTTACTTTCCATAAGGCCACCAATTAACACACATTGATTTTCACATAAACAACACATTTCATCATAATCCGCAACCACAACAATTAGCACCAAACTTCATAACAACATACATTGATATTTAATCAAACAATGTATTTTACCATACCACAACATCATCATTACATGCATTCACATCATACACCATCACACAAGTCAAACGATACATATCACAAGCATATGGCATGATAACACACCAAATACACACCATTAAAATGGTAAAAGTCGACAAAATGACACATTTCCAAATTCCCGACATAATTAAATCGGCCAACAATATCAAAACCATTTTAATAAGAAAGTACATCTTAATAGCTTTCCAACGATACCAAGAATGTTCAAAACGGATAATCGGAACACAAGTTATGGAATTAAAAAGAAAAGGAATCGCGAAAACACAACATTTTGCACCCTTGCTGGCCATACGCGTATTGCCCTGAGCCATACGCGTATTGCCTTGCTCCCTCGCCCATCCATACGCGTATTGCCCAAAGTGATACGCGTATGGGCAGAGACTGATTTCCCCAAAAGTTCCACTAAAAATCCAATACGCGTATTGCCTCACTCCATACGCGTATTGCCCACTCCCATACATGCATTGCCCACATTCCTTCCTTGCCATACGCGTATTGCCCAACCCAATATGCGTATTGCCTTGCCTGATACGCGTATGGGCAGCGAAAACCCAGAATTTTTCCTGCATAACTTTTCTGCGAATTTTCTCCCAAAAATCTCATTTTTCATCCCCAAATCCATTTTTAACAGCAAAACAAGTACCAGCAATTGTTCCCTAACACAGGGTAATCATACAACGCGATTTATATCGATTTCTGACAATGGTTCATCAATTTATCAATAAGGAAAACATTGTAAAAACAACCAAAACACATACATAAACAACACATATACTTACACAAGCAAGATATAATTGAAACTTCTCACCCTTAGCCAATTAATCGCGATTGAAACGAATGAATTCTCGATTTTCCTCTTTCTCCCCTTCTCTCTTTCTTTCTTCTCCTTTTCTTTCTCTTATTTTCCCTTTTCTTTTCTCTCCTTTTCTCTCCACTTTCTATTTTAAGAAAAACATAACTAACCAAGCCAAAAGACCTAAATACCCATACTCTCAAATATCTCGCAAACGCTCTCAAAACGCGATAAAACATAAACATACCGATGAAATATATTTCAGGAAATAAAAGTTGAAAAGAAATTATAATTTAATGCAAATATTTTATCTATCAGAGAAATTAACCAATTAACTCAATTAGCAGGTAAAATACAATAAATTCACACATTTCACAAAATTCACATAAATGAAATAAATAAATACAATTTAAACAAATCGGGGTGTTACAACTCTCCCCCACTTAGAAATTTTCGTCCTCGAAAATATACTGATACGAACAACTCGGGATACGACTCTCCCAGCCGACTAACAAACCAACATGCCAACCAAAGGCACACCACGAACAACACAACTGACAAACCACCCCGCTCACAGCAGCTACAACAACGACACGACAATGGCGACAACAACGACGACAAGATGCAATGCCCATACAATGCACTTGACGACCAAATCACAACTCAAAGATTACACAAGTTACGACCACGCACAGGAATTAGCTACTCGCACTCGAACCATCACGATGGAAACGAGGCAACCACACAAACAAGAACATAAAGTTCCACGACACAACAGCGTTCCAACGACCTCTACGTATCCACAATACCAATATCCTTGTCACACGACAATATTACAACAATGCTATGATTTACCAATCGAACATACAACCAAAACGTCCATCTACATAGTAGCCCATGAATAATATTTAAACCTTTCACTTGACACTTCCACTCTGAAATGTCCAATGGTCTCACCATTCCTACATGTTTCCAATGTTCAACCTATGAATTCTTACAAGTCCCACACACAATTACAAAATGTGCCACATCACGCTTCCGCTGCGCACTCTGATTACCCATAACCATCAAAACTACAAATCTCACATCCAACGTCTAACTCTTTCTCATATTCACCAAAAATCACTGTTTACTTTAATATCCCCTAACATCACACTCTCCTGTGTTATCTCACACACCAGACACAAGCCTCTGAACTGCTCAAATAATTTTAATTCTCTGACCATTAAAACAGACATGCATAAAAACTTTCAACTTAACTTTTCAGGCACAACCTTAGCTTTTCCCGAAGGATAATCCAAGCCAAACTCATAACTCGTCACGAATTCCAACCCTCCTCATTGTCTCCTACTCTATTCCTTCAGACCAAACAAGTACTCAATATTCTTGTGATTACCAAACACTTTGAACCTAGAACCATAAAGATAATACCTCCAAATATTCCAACACAATACAACCAGTTCCAAATCCAGAATAGTATAGACCCTTTTTATGAATCCTCAATCTTCGTAAAGCATAAGCCACGACTTTACCCTTTTGCATTAACACGCTGACTAAACTCATCAAAGACACATCCCAATACCTCATAAACGGTTTATCAGGATCACACAGAATCAAAACTAGAGCCATAGACAACTTCTACTTCAGCTCACCAAAACTTACTCACAACGAACATCCAAAACAAATGACTCACCCTTTGCAAGTCAACTGAGATCACAGAAGTACGAACTTAGCAAAGTCTTCCATAGCCTGCAGTAACAACCAACTAAGCCCAAAAATTTCTAATCTCCTTAACCAACTTCGGAGCCTCTCATTGTAGAATTGCATCTACTTTCGATGGATCCATAATAATACTATCATCAGAAACCACATATCCAAGAAACTAATCTTTCTCAACCTAAAATCTCACTTGAATAACTTAGCATAACACTTCGTCTCCTTTCAACACTTGTAATTCAATTCTCAAACACTCTACCTGTTCTTCCTCTAAGTCTATAACAGATCCGAATATCCTTAATCAAAGCCATTATGAACTTATCAAAATAAATATGGAAAATACGATTCCTCTACTCCACAAATAGTACAGACGCATTACTAACACTGAACAACATCACTGCACCTTGTAATGCCCAACCAAATTCCAAAAGGTATAAATTCTTAAAGCTTTTGCAACACTTTTCACTAGGTAACTGGTTACTCACATACAAGCTTAACCGAGTAAATTACAGCCTATCCCGATAACAAACATAACCAGTCATATCAATCGATCAACGCCTCAACTCACACAATTCACCACTCTTATCAAACATTCCAAATAATTGCAATTTCACTCAAACTCAACCAAACCATTCCGGTCATCTGTTCATGAAAGTGGACACTTATTCTCAATCGTTACCTTACTCAACTGTCAGTAATCCATACACAATTTCTTCTCTTGACAGTCCAAATTCTCATAAATCCCAACATGTAGCAACAACCAACCAAAAAGAACTCTCAAATATTACATCCACACCTAAGGGTTTTCTCAAGATTTCCATTAATGCTCTAAAACTCCAAAGACTCCAAACCTCACCAGAACTCTAAGTTTGGCTTTCCAAAGTCTCAATACCATTATACACATCATGCTGTTCATTCCGTTCAATCATCCATCCTTTTTATTACTAACAATACTGGAGCTCTCTAAGACAACACCCTAATGTTACATCCAAAAACACATATGAAAACCATGCACAACTGACGACCCATCACTGTGACTTTACTGCTAATTTCCAAAACACTATCATCACAATCATAACAAACATCTTAGTCCCATCTACTAAGAGTTTTCTACTTACTTAGCAGATATAAACCTCAACTATTCACCTTCGTCCAATTTAAGTTCACTTTCTACTCTCTGAGAAGCATCCATTAATAATACCCAATCATTCTCTCTCAATGACTTCCCAACTTGACCAACATATTAAAACCTCTAATCCGCCTCATCTTCCGATATAAGAATCTTCATCAACTCATCACAACAATTCGTAATCATTTTCTTAATTCCAAATAATTCATTTCACACACTATCAAAGTCGGAAAGACACGTATATTCCATCCAACATAATTCCCGTCTACTATCAACAAGAGATTAAGGGTGATCAGTTCCTTAATTTGTCAATAGACAGCTGATAATCATGACGGGGCATAAACCGTCTTTACCAAACTATAATAGCATTTCTTGCATCTTGTGCATAAACTACCTAAGGCACAAATCCTTAATCGACATAAACCTTACCTCCGCATTCCCTCTGGAACCGGGAACCACACTGTCCAAACAACACTTACAATCTTGCAACCAACGGCACACAACCGAAGCAACTTGGAGAAGTTCCAACTTCTCCCCCACTTATCTCAATCTCACACCTGAAGACAAAGGATTAGAAAACCAGAAAGCACTGACAGTGTTTCACACACATATCATGTACTAAGGAACAAATAACATCGACAGTATTCAACTGTCACACCAACTGACTCAACAACTTGGGCGAATGGACCGACTTGCTCTGATACCACTATTGTAACAACCCAATTCCCATCGCGAATAAATAATACATGATTAATCAGAGTAAAATAAAAATTTATTTTTCCGACAGAAACAAGGATGTCACAACAATATAAGGAAAACACAATCCCTGCTCATAAATTTTGATACATAACACAAAATGGAACAAACCTAAAAGGGAAACTTTTTGCATATAAAATAAAAGTTCAGTTATGGAATAAAGCGGAAAGATCCATAACTATCTTGGTTTGAAAAATGAATCGTTTTATAACATATAAATATACATACAAAAGTAATACAAAATATATTCAACAAATGTATACATATATAACAAAAGCGATCCCCGACTCCCGTGTTACGTATCAGAGCAGACAGACTGACAACCGGATGAAGAACTAATCTTCACAAAAGCCTCCAAGACTACTAATCTGCAATTGCCTCATAGAGCAACAAACCACATCAGAAGGGTGAGAAATAACAACTAAATCAAGATTGCATAATAATATGCAAACACATATAAATTCACATGCTTAGCTATTCTCACCACAAACATTATATACTAATACATATAGCACGCCACATATACATAACATATATCTAATAATCCAACATACTCACATATTTGCACATAAGGCATACTAAGTCATAACATATGGAAACACACCACCACATCACATAGCATATGTCTATACATAAAACATATTATCCACAACCAATGCATTTATCACAAATGCATATCAAATCACCAATGCTATCACAAGCTCAACACATCATCAATCAATTCACAATTTCCACACATAATCAATCCATTCATGATTCTCACACATAATCAATCCATTCATGATTTATGCAAATGCACAGAGACCGACACAACGACTCTATGCAATGCATATGCGGTACCATCCATCCATCATTCTCATCACTAGTCCACTCAGGAACTATTGGAACCATCGCTTGTTACATAATGTAATCCTCGTCGGGCAAACGATGTTCCCCGTCGCTTTCGGTCCTCTTGGTATAAGGCTCACGACGTTTATGGATCACTTTCAGTCATCTTTGTATAAGGCTCACGATCCAATCGCTTTCGGTCCTCTTTGTATAAGGCTCACGATCGTCTATAATCATCGCTTTCAGTCCTCTCGGTATAAGGCTCACGATGTTATAGCGGATTCCCTCTAGAATCGATTCGTCGCTCACACCCCACAAGGGCACACGACATCACAAGAATGCATATCATGATGCTTGGCATACAAGGACTCATGACAATCAAATGCATCTTCATAATTCAACCATATGAATTATCTCATCATCATTATTCATGCATTGGAAATCAATTCACACAATGCATTTACATGCCATATGGCCACCAATTAACACACATTGAATTTCACATAAACAACGCATTTCATCATAATCCGCAACCACAACAATTAGCACCAAACTTCATAACAACATACATTGATATTTAATCAAATAATTTATTTTACCACACCACAACATCATCATTACATGCGTTCACATCATACACCATCACACAAGTCATACGATACATATCACAAGCATATGGCATGATAACACACCAAATACACACCATTAAAATGGTAAAAGTCGACAAAATGAAACATTTCCAAATTCCCGACATAATTAAATCGGCCAACAATCTCAAAACCATTTTAATAAGAAAGTACATCTCAATAGCTTTCCAACGATACCAAGAATGTTCAAAACGGATAATCGGAACACAAGTTATGGAATTAAAAGAAAAGGAATCGCGAAAACACAACATTTTGCACCCCTGCTGGCCATACGCGTATTGCCCTGAGCCATACGCGTATTGCCTTGCTCCCTCGCCCATCCATACGCGTATTGCCCAAAGTTATACGCGTATGGGCAGAGACTGATTTCCTCAAAAGTTCCACTAAAAATCCAGTACGCGTATTGCCTCACTCCATACGCGCATTGCCCACTCCCATACGCGTATTGCCCATATTCCTTCCTTCCCATACGCGTATTGCCCAACCCAATACGCGTATTGCCTTGCCTGATACGCGTATAGGCAGCGAAAACCCAGAATTTTTCCTGCATAACTTTTCTGCGAATTTTCCCCCAAAAATCTCATTTTTCATCCCCAAATCCATTTTTAACAATGGATTGATCCAAGAAGCTTGATCAACAAGTTTCAAATTCATCAGAACCACAATTAGGGTTTCGCGGGAAAAGTCAACTGTGCCTTTGACTTTTGACCCAGGCATGCTCCCAAACCTTGGGACATGATTCAATACACCCTATAACACCTATGAAATCAATCCATCAAGTTTGATTGAGGTCAAGGACTTGATTTCATAGAGGATCGCACAGTTTGGAGTTCATCTGACAAAAAGTCAACTGTGCACAAAAGTCAACTTTGACTTTTTGAGATTTTTCACAATTATGGTTCTTTGACCCTAAAATGATGTTAATATGTGATTGGGATCATCATTCATCAAGAAAAATCAAGAAAAGTGGGATAAATTGTAAAAGGGGGTAACCATAAAAAACTTAGAAATTTTCTAAGTTATGGAACAAAGTGGCTAGGGTACCAACTTCCAAGGATCATAACTTGAGATCCAAGCAACCATTTGGGCCGATCCATAGATGGATTTGTAGCTCTCATGGCATGATTTAAAAGTGTCAACTACACCTCATTCTAATTCATCATAGATTTTGAGTTATGGTTGGATCAAAATGGCTGAAAACATGAAATACTACTTTTTCCAACACTTAGTGAAATTTTCACCAAGTCAGAATCTGTCTTATTTTTTTTCCAAAAGTAGGGGGATTTTTCACTTGGATCCAAAAAGTATAAAGACAAACTATGATGACACATGTGTTGTATCATATAAGAGCTTTCCAAAATGGCCAAAAACTCCATGAAACTACACTTAAGCCATGAGATATGACAATGACAATGTGCCTTGCTGCAAACTGTCATGGCAAGGCAGATTTGTGCATTTTGCTCGATTTGAGCAAATTTTGCAAATGACAAACAAGTTTATCCATCTGAACACCTCAGGAGGAGACCAAGGAGGGACAAACACTGATCCATCAGCCTCCCAAGTCCTTGGAACCAAAATTAGCATGCCAAACCTAGAAATGCCTAAAAGAGGGACAAGACTCCAATTTTGGTTTGGAGCATTTAATGGATGCACCAAGGTGGCATGGACTGAGCCCTTTCCAACTCAATTCAGTCAAGACTTATCCAAGAACTAGGGAACCAGCAGCCTGTGCTCTAACCTCTAGTCAATGGCTAGAGGAGACTTGGATTCCTATTGATCAACATTTGCCAAACTTCTGCAGCAGTTACCATTCACTATTGCTTGCAAAACAAAATTGCTCTACTATAAATAGAGCTCACTTATGCTCAGTTTGAGTACACCAAAGCCATCAAACAAATGCTTTCCTCAAAATCTCTTCCTTCACTCCAAAATTGCCTTCTAAAGCAAGTCACTATCGGGTTTTGAGTTTGAAAGCAATTCCAACCAAACCAATCACACACACACACACACACACACACCTCATAAACATCATATAGAAGTGATCCAAACACTTAAACAACATCTGGAACATTGATTTCTCAAAATCACCATCCAACTGCTCAAGCTTTTCGCAGACTTACAGTTGGGGTACCTTATTCAGTTCCAGCCTGTTTCAAACCACTCAAAGCATTCAGACACATCACTTGGCACCTAAGGAAGCTGTGCAAATCATTGGAACCAACTTGCAACACCTCTAACACAAAACACGATCACCAGCTGCAAGAGGTAGGCCTGAGCTCTTCTAACTCTATGATCCATGCATTTTTTGCTGCACAATAATTTGGCCATATGTTCATAATCATGCATAGAGTGTTTACCCTCAATCAACTACTTTGTTTGAATCGTGTATGGAATTTCTGAGTCTTTATGCAAATTTTAGGGTTCTTGAGGTTTCTCTTTGATTTCTTATTCCATGCTTAAAATAAATGAAATTAAAGACCATAGACATGATCATGAGGTGAAAATAAGCAGATTGATATGTAGATTGCATGATATCATCAAGTATTCAGTGAGATTGGATAGAAAATGCAAATCTGCAGAAACAGAGGGTGGCGTGTGTTCTTGGCATGTTCTTGGCTCCATTTTTTGAATATTTGAATATTTGAATTTTGTGATTTTATTTAATTGATTCAAAAATTAATTTCTCTCTGAGTTTTAATGATTTTGAGTTGATTCTTTTTTTAATAATTCACAAAAATGCTAAAATATTTTATTTTACCAAAAAATCCTAAAAATATTAATTATTTCATATACTTGATATTTTTACAAAGAATTAATATTTTATTTGTTTTTCAACATTTAAAATTTTTTTTCTCCCTTGATTTTCCAAACTTAATTGATTTCCAATCATTTTGTGGATAGAAACATGATTTTTGAAACATTGACCCAAGATCACAATTTGTTTTCACACATGTTTAACAATTTTGATCATTTTAATTGAATTTTTATTCAATTAAAATATATTTTGAAAACAAATTAGGGTTTTGATTAATTCAACCCTCCTCAAACTTTTTCAAAACTCTTTGGGCCTCTATTAGAGTGTAAGACCCAACCCCTTTGTAAATGCACCACCTTTTGGGCCTCAGTCATTGTATAAGTCCCACTGTATTTTCAAAAAAATGACGCGATCGTCGCCTTTTTTTAAACCAAAATAATTTGGGCCTCAGTGTATTGTATAAGTCCCGATACCGTCAAAAAGTTCGGCACGATCGTCGCCTTTTTAACAAAAATCATTTGGGACTCTCCTTGAGCTGTAAGCCCCAACACTTGTACAAAAATAAATTATTGGGCCTCTAATAGAGTGTAAGACCCAATCCCCTTTTAACCAAACCCTTTTTGGGCCTCAGACATTGTATAAGTCCCTCTGCATTAAAAGAAAAACCTTGGCGCGATCGCCGTTGCCAAACAAATCATCTGGGCCTACCCTCGTGTTGTAAGGCCCATTTCTTTTATTTTCAAAATCTTTGGGCCTCTAATAGAGTGTAAGACCCATCCCCTTGTACATAAAAACTTTTTGGGCCTCATATATTGTATAAGTCCCTCTGTACAACTTTTAAAACAACGGTGCGATCATCGTTAAAACTTGGGCCTCTCCTTGAGCTGTAAGCCCCAACAATCTTTTCAAAGCACTTTCTCCTTTGATTTTGAATTCAAATATATGTTGTTATCAAAACTTTCTTTGTTGAACAACTAACCAAACAACATGGAAGCTCTACAACGGGTTAGTGTTTATCCACTTTCATTTACCGCTTTCATATGTACATAACTGTATTGTGGGGCTGCTTCACTGTAAGTCTTCTTTCACATCCTTTTATATACTTGTCACATATCCACTGTGTAATACTAGTATAGTTATTTAGAGTTTTCCCCGGCAACTACGTCTAGAACTAGGTAAAGCCATGTTGGTCACTCTTAAATACAAACAAAACTAGATCCCCCGTAGGATTCCAGATACAGTCTTCCCTCCTCTTGGGGTTAAACAATATGGAACAAAGAGAAAGGCAGTATTCTTGGTGAACCTTTTCTCAGACTGTCACCCTTAGAAATTGTCAAAGAAACTCTAACTCCCAAGAGATGATCTTTTCTCCGTGAATGGCATCTCTTGAGTTTCTTCCAATCCTCGAACTTTCCTGGAATGATTTCTTCTCGGTGAATTGTATTTCTTGAACTTCTCTTGGTTTGGGGACCTACAGGCTTCCTAAAAGCATCCCCGCCTCCTCTTGGGAGTTGTACAAGGACCCTTTGGCTTCTTAGAAGTTCTCATGCCTTTCTTGGGCTTAATACAAGGACCCTGACGACCTCTTAAATGTATAAGACAGAACTTAGTCATCTTTTGCTAGAGCAGTCTTTCCCACATCAAAACTCCGACCGTTGTGGGGTTGATACTCATCCCTTAATGCCCGTGCCTCCTCTTGGGCATTGTACAAAAGATAAAACTCCAGACTTGGATAGTCTAAGACCCTTGAGTCTCAAAGACATTCTCAAGTTCCTTTCAAACATAGGAAGAAACCCCAATCTCTCCCATGAGAGTTCCCCACACTTGGACCCGATTCAGGATCTCCAGAATCCACAGCAGTAAGGTAGCCTCCTCTTGGGCTTTGTACAAATGATTCTCCCTAGCAGAGCTAACCTTTTCAGGCTCTCTTGTTGAGTCAACCACTTTTAGCCTCCGTCTTGGGCTTTGTACAAGACATATAAAAAAATACTCTCTTGTTGAGTATAAAAGACTCTCTTGTTGAGTCAATCTCCTTTTAGCCTCCATCTCGGGCTTCGTACGAGATAGAAAAACACTCACTTATTGAGTATAAAAGACTCTCTTGTTGAGTCAATCACTTTTTAGCCTCCGTCTTGGGCTTTGTACAAGACATATAAAAAAACTACTCTCTTGTTGAGTATAAAAGACTCTCTTGTTGAGTCAACCTCCTTTTAGCCTCCATCTCGGGCTTCGTACGAGATAGAAAAACACTCTCTTGTTGAGTATAAAAGACTCTCTTGTTGAGTCAACCACTTTTAGCCTCCGTCTTGGGCTTTGTACAAGACATATAAAAACACTCTCTTGCTGAGTATAAAAGACTCTCTTGTTGAGTCAATCTCCTTTTAGCCTCAATCTCGGGCTTCGTACGAGACAGAAAATCACTCTCTTATTGAGTATAAAAGACGCTCTTGTTGAGTCAATCACCTGTTTAAGACTCTCTTGTCGAGTCAACCCTTTTTAGCTTCCGTCTTGGGCTTTATACAGGACTGATAAAAGTACTCTCTTGTTGAGTCAAACCATTTCAGCCTCCATCTTGGGCTTTATACAAGATACATTCTCCCCAACGGAGTCAAAATCCCTTTTAGCCTCAATCTTGGGCTTTGTACAAGACAGAAAGAACATTTTCCCCGGAAAAGTCAAACTTCCCGCCTCCTCTTAGGCTTTGTATAAAGAAAACCCCGGTTGAGTCAATCAACCTTTTAGCATCAAATTTGTGTTGTGCTCACAGCATACAAACATCAACAACTCCTCTTTAGAGATAACAAATTCTGTCACAACCAAAACCCTTTAGCTTCACATCTTGGGCTTTAAACAAGATACCAACCACCTTTAGCTTCATGTCTTGGGCTTTGAACAAGACACCAAAACACCTCTTTCCTCCCACAGAATAGGAGGAACTACGATAGCTCTGATTTCCCTATTTTGGGAATACGTAGGCATAAGATTGCAAAATCTTAGCAAGCATACTAATCAAAAACCCAAAATCCCGTACCTTTAGACATCAATTGAAAAGCATCAGACCTAACATCTTACCAATAGCCTAGACACTATTTTGAAGCGAATAACCCTAAAGAAGAACCCCCTCTTGATAGCATTTGTAAACCAACAGTTTTGAATGTTTAATCTCAGTTTGCAGGTCGGGTTAATTGGAGACATCTATTTTCCTTCCTTAATCATCTCAACAGGATAAAAAATGAATCGAATTGTAGTACCAAAGCGATAGTGATTCGAAACCACAAAAATAGCGCTACAGAAAAGTGGCGACCACAATGGGAGCTCTTCTTTCTTACAGTTTTAGGTAGAAACCTTGAACAAGTAATTTTCACTGTGGCCGCCACAGAAAAGTGGCGACCACAGTGGGAGGCATTCTTTCTAGCCTCTTTTAGGGTGAGAGATTTAAATTCAACAAAATGTCACAGAAATGGCAACTCTGCTGGGGAGTCATTGTCTGTATAGGATCATAAGACTAGAGGTCTAGGATGATTAAGACAAATATATATACTACTTTTCCTAATTGATATTTGTGTTTATTTTTCTGCTAATGGGAATGCGTGCGATGCCGCATGTGGAAAGATTGAGTATACACCTAAGATAGGGGATGGTATTATACGGGTAATCTTACGGGGAGTGAATCCCAGTTAAGAGTCCCCGGTCGACCATCAGACTCAGTGGAGACTCCCTTTGCAGATACATTGCCTATACGACTTCGGTTGTTGAAAGTAGTATGGTCGATTGGGTTATCTGAGAAGATGAGGTTTTTAGTAGACTGAAACCATTTTGTAGTACGGAAGCTATCGGGAATAGTTGTCACGCGATACTACCCTCATTTGAGATCACTCTAAGATACATCAGCTCGCTGGAGATCCGCTTGCTATTGTTATCCCAAGAAGGGTCAATGATTTTGCGGACAGGTACAAAAAATACCAGTATAAACCTTTGGGGATGGGTAGAGCCTTGACTTCATGTCACCGACCCTTTGACCCCATGTTTTTTTCTATGTTTTTGTGTGTTGCATTCATGCATTCATCTAAAAAACATTAAAACAAAGAAAAATCTTCTCTTCTAGTCTCTCTTTTTCAAATTAAACTAAGACAATGATTGCAAATGTCAGATAAAGAGATTGCATTAATGGATTTCGGTAGAAGGAAAACTCACAGGTACACCTTCAAAGTTCCAAAACTAGAGGATTTAAGAGGTCTGGCGAGAATGATCACCAACCCCGAGGCTTTCAGAGCCAAGTATGGAGGACTGCTATCTCTGTTAAGGGTTCATGTAATCGAAGGAATCCTGTCCATACTAATCCAGTTCTACGATTCGGTCTATCACTGTTTCACATTCTCGGATTATCAACTAGCACCAATACTGGAGGAGTACTCTCACCTGACTAATTTGCAAATTACTGAATAAGCTCCCTTTTCTAGACTAGAAGAAATTCCAAAGGATCAAACCATTGCGAGAGCAATCTATTTGGACGAGTCAGAAGTTAGGACTCACATTACCACTAAGGGGGAATCCAGGGTTTTCCAGCCCAGTTCTTGACAAAGAAAGCTCTATACTTTGCTAGTATAGGGAACGTGGCCGCTTTCGAGAGCATCTTTGTTTTGCTCACCTACGGGTTATTTTTGTTTCCCAACATCGATAACTTTGTAGATATCAATGCCATTAAGGCTTTTCTAATTGGAAACCCTGTACCGACCTTGCTCGCAGATGCTTATCATTCGGTACACTTAAGGAATTTGTACAACGGAGGAATGATCACACGCTGTGTACCCCTGCTATACAAATGATTCACTTCCCACTTACCCAATTCTGCTGCATTTTGGGATCAAAAGAATACTTTACGTTGGTCGCAGAGAATCATGTCTCTTACCAACTCTGACATCGATTGGTACAATCAAATCTATGACGAGATCAGAATCATTGACCGTTGTGGAAATTTCCCAAATTTACCCCTTATAGGAACTAAGGGAGGAATCAACTATCATCCAGTATTAGTTCGTCGTCAATTTGGATACCCGATGAGGCATGTCCCGCGTAATGCTCATTTGGAAGGTCTTTTCTTCAAGGAAGGAGAAAATGACAGGGCACTAAAGACGGAAATAGTGCACGCTTGGAAACACGTTCATAGGAAAGGAAGAGAGTCTCTAGGAAAACCAGACTGTGTCTCGGTGGAACCTTATCTCCACTGGGTACAAACTAGAGCTCTCAAGCTGAGGATGCCTTACCCTCGTCAGGAAGTTCTTCCATTAAGGGACTCGGTCCTTTATTTTATGTCTGAGACGGAAAAACTTCAGGTTACGCTCAACAAAGTTCAGCAGGAGAAGAGGTCTTGGAGGAACAAGTACCATATTCTCAATGTGAAGTGTAAGAAAATACAGCAACTATTGAAAGATAAAGATGCTCTTGAAATTCTGGTATCAGACGTGTGATGTTAAGGTGTGATGTCACAACAACACACTCTGCACAATGGACAGTAATAACAGTAAAGTAACACCAAGAATTGTTCACCCAGTTCGGTCAAACTACCTACGTCTGGGGGCTACCAAGCCAGGGATGGAATTCCCTACTTGTAGATATAATTTACAGACTCAACAACCCGTTGACAATCTCCTAAACTTATACTCTACTAATGACTTCCTACCTAAGAAACCACTTAGGTATGACAACACCACTCAATCCCTTACAAACTCTCAAAAAAACCACTTTGAGTACCCTTGATCTTACTTCACAGCTTCGATCAAGCAACCACTCTCTATTGCTTCATAGCTTCTAGAGAGGACAGAAACTCAACACCTATTTAAACCCTAGAATAGTGTAAATACAAGCACTCTAAACAAACTCTAGACACTAAGCCTTCAACTCCTGATCTTCTGAATATTTTCTGTCCCTTTTTCCTTTGGTCTTATGCGCTTTATATAGCTCCTTGAATTGGTCTTGGACTTGCTACAATATCTCCCAGATTTGTTATTTAAAACTGAATATTTAAAATAGATTTTCTCCTAAAATCATTTTAAATCTTCAACCTTTTAAATCTCCTACAAATCTGCACCAGATCTCCTATGCAGCAGCAAATATCTATCCCAAGATATTCGCATCCAATGAGACAACTTGCTCTCCACAATTCCAGCTAATACGCAACCCTAACAACATCACAGCCTACTGTTGTTAATTCTGCAGATCTGATGTTACAACATCGCCATGTGACATCAGACATCCAACTTCAGCAATTAATTACTTAACACAGCCCAGTGTTAAGACTTCAATGTTGCAACATCAGCACCTTGACATCAACATTGAATATACCTTGTTTTACCAAAATTCCAGCTAATCCAGGAACTAACAATCTCCCCCTTTGGCTAATTTTGGCTAAAACAATCTCTGCACTCTGCATCTTCAGAGACTTCAGCAGCGGAATAACTTCAAAAATTTGAAACTCAATTAGCAGCAGTTTGACAACACTCATAGTCTTCATCACTTGATCTGCTACAACACCATCTTCATTCTTGACAACAGCCAATAGGTGCTCCCCCTCAAGAATATGAACCAGCATCACAGTTATTCAGTAGCTCACAATGTGCAGCACTTTTCTCCTCCTTGATGTCTGCTTGGCTGGACTCTTCAAAAGCTATGAAATCTTCACTAGCTCAGACAAAACTCCCCCTTAATACAGCAACAACTTTCAACAATGTTGCATTCAACAATGTTGCATTCAACAATGTTGCTCCCCCTCCAACATAGCAACTGTCAATAACTCCCCCTTAATATCTGCATCACACTGGCAACATTTGGCAATAATACTCTTTGATACTCTTGACTATCTTGGCTACTCTTGACTCTCTTGGCTACTCTTGACTCTCTTGGCTATTTTCTCCCCCTTTTTAGCCACAATTAGGCAAACTTCAGTTAGAAGCCCTATTAACTATAGTCAGTATACCCTAGCTCTCATTGTTAGCCTCTTAGTTAGCAAACAGGCAAAACAAATCATAGAAGGAAACTAAAGACATAAACAGTGCATAAAACAGCACAACATTCAAATTACATAACCAAGCACATTAAGTGCTAAAACAAAGACAAAAAAAAGCTAACCCTACTAAAATAGAAGGAAAACATTAAAAGCTTGAATCTTCTGAACTGAGATCATCACCAGGTCCATCAACAACATCCTTCCTTGTGTTGGCAGCTTCACCTTCCTTTGTTGCCAATCTCAGAGACATGACAAGTCTTTCAAATTTTTGTTTCCTTTCAGTATTAACTCTTATGACTTCATCTAACTCCTTGCAAGCCTCCTCTAGTTCTGTAATCAACCCAATCTTGGCTGGTGACTGTTGTGATGTTGAAGCAGATGTCTTGACACTGTAAGGAACATGTTTCAACTTGTAATGGAGTGACAAGGCAGGCTTCCTTTTGCAAGCAACATCTGAATGCTGTAGAATTCCAGGATGTTGAGACAAGACAATCCCACAAATGAGAGAGGGAAAAGCAATGGGCATCTTCACAACATTTGTAGCAGCATGCTTAATAGTATGATCATAGATGTAGGAGCCATAATCAATTCTTTGCTTTGTCCCAACTGCATAAATTATCTTCCCCAATTCAACAGAAATTGTGGTCTTGTGACTAGTAGGAACCCAGTTGACAATACCTATTATGTGCAGAAAAGCATGTTTGACACTCAACAAACTGGCTAACAGCTTTCCTTCTACGGGCCAAACATCTACCTGACCAGCAGTGATTTCTTTGCATATAACATTGTTGGAGGCTTCTAATTCCCCATAATCTTCCTCATTTCTTCCTAAGTAGGCATTGACCACCTTAGGAGAGAACCAGACACACTTACCCTTGATGGTAACTCTTCTGAAAGTTCGGCTCTTGCTATCATTTATCAATTCAGGTATATTAACTATGAATTCTCTGACCAGTCTATCATAGCAATTAGTCAACCCTGCACAGTCCTTATGAGACCAGTAAGCTTAATTAGGTCTATAATTTTAGTAGACTTTAAGTCTTTTGCTACTACCTCTCTTTCCAGAGCTATCTTTCTTAGGCTCACACAACTCCACAAGGATGCACTTATGGCACTGTGAGATGAGATGTTATCAGGCACTTGATTTGTAGCAGGGTTGATGTCTTGAGCATCACACTCAGAATCTGACTCTTCCCTGATTCTCCTCTTCTTGCCAGACCTGGCACCTTTGCTCCATGACTTGGGAGAGTCTGTAACTGAAGTCCTTTTCTTATCCTTCCTTCTTCCAATTCTATCATCATCAGATGAGTCCTCAATCTCTATAACCTCAACCCGTTCCTTCCCTTTACCCATGTGACTTTCATTCCTAGGGGACGATGTTCTGACATCCAAGCTGACATCAGTGTTATCAGGATCTTCACCTTCAGCTTCTTGACTCAGGGCCTGTCTTTGAAAATTTATGTCCTCACCTTGAGAGTCGACTTGTTCAGCAGGCATTTGCCTTAAAGGGACAGAAATCCCATTCACCCGTATCCCCTTCTCAAGGATTTTGGTGGCAAGCTGTTCCAAATGCATGTCTACATCAAACTTCTCCTCAACAGCTTGAGAGGATGATGACCTAACTTCAGTTTTATTCACCGTGGTTGAGGGTTTAGGGTTACCTAACTCGGGAAGAGCAATAGAAATGTGTTCTTCGGAAGAAACCCTAGTTCGTACTTGCTCAGAGTTCTTGGAAGGGAGAGACATCGTTCCTTTGTAACAGACTCGGTTTGGAGAGGGTTTTTCTATTATGTTGAGGGAGACGAATCGTTGAGATGAGAACCCTTTGATAAATCTTGATGTAGGATCAATATGGTAAGGTGCCTGATTTTGGGTACCTCTTAAAGACCAATCACTAATGTTTTCCCTCCATAAAGACTTTCCTTTTAAAAATTTAAAAGAATTCACATCAGAACTTGTTAACTCTGAGTGACCTTTCAACATTCTGACATCATAGTCTGATGTTATAACATCAACTAGAACATCACTAGTTGAATCTCCTTCAAGAGAAATCCACTGATAGCAGTTATCTTTGGTTCTGGCACCCTTCATAACAACTTGATTCTGCTCATCAGATACCACACACTCATCCTTAGTGTAGTTTACCTTGTGGCCTTTATGACACAATTGGCTTATGCTGATCAAATTTGCATTTAACCCATTGACAAACAAAACATTGTCAAGTTCAGGTATACCATCACCTTTCATTTTCCCAACTCCTGCAACAACACCTTTTTCTCCATTGCCAAACATAACTTCAAGAGAGGGGCAAGGTCTAAGTTCATCAAACATGGATCTACATCCAGACATGTGCTTGGAACACCCACTGTCAAAATACCATGTTCCTTCTTTAGCCTCTTTGTCAGCCAAGTGAGCCAACAAGCACTTCACCTTCTCCTTAGGTACCCATTATTTAACAACTTTGGGCCTGTACTCTCTCCATCTGTTTTGAGGCTGAGGGTATCCATGCAGCTTGTAGCACGAGTACTGGATATGTCCAACCCTTCCACAATAATAACATCTCACCCTTTCATCTCTGAATCTTCTGCCATGATGAGATTGCTTAGGCTGCCATCCATAATGTGGTCTCCTCCTACCATAACTGGCCTGCCTTCTATTATGTTGGTATCTTCTCCCATAAGCAAACTGAGAATGCTGTTTCCTGGATTGTCTCCCATGATGGTGTGGCTTTCTTCTTCCAGAGTGATGAGGCACAACATTGTTGTATCCATACCCATAACTATACCAGTTGTCCTGATGTTGAGACACCTGATGAGACATGTCCTGTTTGAGCCTTGCAGCTTGCATGCTCTTGTGGTATTGTTGGGGCATATACTGACTAACTCCTTGAGGCTGCATCTTCCTCTGTTGGGGACCATCCTTTTTCTCAACCTTTTGAGGCTGAACAACCTTCTTAGGGGTAGTATCCTGTCTCTTTGTTTGAGACATAGGTTGGGATACCTCCTCCTTTGCTCCTGAGGTGCTTGCCACATATCCTATACCAGACTTATCACCTGCAACCTTTTCTGTCTGAAGCATCTTGTCAAGTGTGTCTGTACCACAGCTCAGCATCCTAACAGACTTGGTCATTTGATCAAGGTGAGCTCTAACTAGTACAACTTCATTTTCCAGATCAGTCTTTTCATTCTCTAGCTGAGTAATCTGTTGCTTGTGGCACTTGTTTTCTTGATAAATCTCAGCACTTTTTAAACACAGCTCTTGATAAGTAGATGCTAACTCCTCATAAGTTACTTCTCTATCACTAGAATCATCATCAGACACAACAGCTCCTGTTAGGGCTCTAACATGCTTTGCTGACTCACCTTCACTTTCACTATCTGAGTCAGACCAGGAAACTGTCATGCCCTTCTTCTGCTTTTTCAAGAAGGTGGGACATTCTTTCTTTACATGTCCATACCCTTCGCACTCAAAGCACTGCACTCCTTTATCTTGAGCAGTTTTCTCTTCATCCTTCTTGCTGGTGTCAGAAGTCATGTTCTTGACATTAGGCCTGGAGTTATTATTCATTCTCTTGAATACTTTGGTGAACTGTCTTCCCAACATCACTATGGCCTGAGATAGATCCTCCTGCGATTCAGAACTCTTTCCTTTTTCTTCTGCATCATTTGACACCAAGGCTATACTTTTTGGCTTCTTTTCTGGTTCTTCCTCATTCAACCCAAGCTCAAAAGTTTGAAGAGATCCAATGAGCTCATCAACTCTCATCTTGCTGATGTCTTGTGATTCTTCACTGGCAGTTACCTTCATCTTATACTTCTTAGGTAGGGACCTAAGGATCTTCCTAACAAGCTTTTCATCTGACATCTTCTCACCAAGAGCACTGGATGCATTAGCCAGCTCCAGAACATTCATGTGGAAGTCATGAATAGTCTCATCATCCTTCATCTTCAGGCTTTCAAATTTTGATGTTAAAATCTGAAGTCTTGACATCTTGACTCTAGATGTTCCTTCATGAGTAGCCTGCAAGATATCCCACGCTTCCTTAGAAACTTCACAGGTATTGATTAACCTGAAGATATTCTTATCCACTCCATTGAAGATGGCATTTAGAGCTTTGGAGTTTCCAAGGGCAAGCTCATCTTCCTCCTTGGTCCATTCTTCTTCAGGCTTTAGCTTTGAGGTGCCTTCTTTATCTTTGCCAACATCATCTTTCTCACATACAACAGGTGCTTTCCACTCTTTAATAACAGCCTTCCAAGCCCTGCTGTCCAAGGATTTTAAGAAGGTGGTCATCCTTGGCTTCCAATAATCATAATTGGATCTATCCAAAATAGGGGGTCTGTTGACGAATCCTCCAACTTCTTTGTCCATCTTTACACCAGAAAGTAACTTCCCTAGATCTCACCCAGAGACAGACAGGATGCCTGCTCTGATACCAATTGAAATTCTGGTATCAGACGTGTGATGTTAAGGTGTGATGTCACAACAACACACTCTGCACAATGGACAACAATAACAGTAAAGTAACACCAAGAATTGTTCACCCAGTTCGGTCAAACTACCTACGTCTGGGGGCTACCAAGCCAGGGATGGAATTCACTACTTGTAGATATAATTTACAGACTCAACAACCCGTTGACAATCTCCTAAACTTATACTCTACTAATGACTTCCTACCTAAGAAACCACTTAGGTATGAGAACACCACTCAATCCCTTACAAACTCTCAAAGAAACCACTTTGAGTACCCTTGATCTTAGTTCACAGCTTTGATCAAGCAACCACTCTCTATTGCTTCACAGCTTCTAGAGAGGACAGAAACTCAACACCTATTCAAACCCTAGAATAGTGTAAATACAAGTACTCTAAACAAACTCTAGACACTAAGCCTTCAGCTCCTGATCTTCTGAATGTTTTATGTCCCTTTTTCCTTTGGTCTTGTGCGCTTTATATAGCTCCTTGAATTGGTCTTGGACTTGCTACAATATCTCCCAGATTTGTTATTTAAAACTGAATATTTAAAACAGATTTTCTCCTAAAATCTTTTTAAATCTACAACCTTTTAAATCTCCTACAAATCTGCACCAGATCTCCTATGCAGCAGCAAATATCTATCCCAAGATATTCGCATCCAATGAGACAACTTGCTCTCCACAATTCCAGCTAATACGCAACCCTAACAACATCACATTCTGCTGTTGTTAGGTCTGCAGATCTGATGTTACAACATCACCATGTGACATCAGACATCCAACTTCAGCAATTAATTACTTAACACAACCCAGTGTTAAGACTTCAATGTTACAACATCAGCACCTTGACATCAACATTGAATATACCTTGTTTTACCAAAATTCCAGCCAATCCAGGAACTAACAGCTCTGATTGAGATTTTAGAGCAACATTCTATAGAAAATCGGGATGACCAAAGGAATTTGCTCGCTTCTTTCACTTGGAAAAGGGATGACAAGCTGACAACGGCTAAGGAGCCCAGGTCAAAGAAAAGGAAAGTACCAGAACCAGCACCTGAGCTCGCTTCAGAGAGGACTCAAGACCCATAAGTTTAGATTTCCTTTTACAGCACTTTGTAAATTAGTGTATTTCCATTTCTGCAATCTTTGAATTCAATAAAACGGGGTTTCCCCACTGTTTGGTATTTACAATCTAATTGTCGAAGTTTACTTTGAATAAACGAAAAATATATACAATTAATATAATCATTGCATATCATTCATCATTCTCACGTAACGCATTCTTCTTACCTATGAATCTCACATTTTTGTCTCGGTTCTAGAGTCAAACTGTCTCATTCGTACAATACTCGGGCCAATCGTCAGAAAAAGATGGATGATCTCGAGGAAGAGAACAGAGAGTTGAGAGAAGAGATCGACACTCTGAAAGAGGATCTGAGAAAGCTTCATAATGACATGCAAGCTCTAGCAGAAGCTCAAATGCAACAACAAAGGACTGTGATCACAGAGATCACATCAACGCCCATAGTGGAAAAGTATGATCCTAGGTACAAAATGCCAAAAGTTCATCCCTGGGGCATGCCTATTAACTATATCCCAAAGGGATATATTCCGCCGATCTCTGAAGATCCGAAAACTTCAGCAGGAGCCGCTGGGCCTGAAGGTTACAATCTTCGAGAAAAGAAAGATGTCAGGGGCATGACAGCAACTCCTGAAGGTTACAAACTTTGGGAGGCACCGAGAGTCTCGGCCATAATGACTATACCACCACCCGTGGTACACACTGTCCCAGAAGGATAGATTCCACAGATACCTTCTAGTGGAAACGAAAGTATGTTCGACAGAATGAATGAGTTCCAAGAATAATTCCTGGAGATGCAGAAAGAACTGCAAGCCCTTTGCGGTCAGGATTTATTTAGAAAGGACGCCGCAGACCTTTGTTTGGTCCCCAATGTGAAAGTTCCGCACAAGTTCCAGGTACCCGATTTTGAAAAGTACAAGGGTAACTCTTGCCCTCAAAGCCACTTGGTGATGTACGCTCGGCGAATGTTAGCTCAGACAAAGAACCATGAGCTACTAATTCACTTCTTTCAGGATAGTTTAACCGATGCCGCACTCAAATGGTACATGGGTTTAAACCGCACTAAGATCGGCACTTTCAAAGATCTTGGCACTACCATTGTTCAACAATATAAGTATAACCTAGACATGACACCAGACAGAGATCAACTCAGATCGATGTCACAGAAGGATAAGGAAACCTTTAAGGAGTACGCTCAGAGATGGCGTGAAATTGCCATTCAAATTTGTCCACCTCTTGAGGAAAAAGAGATGACTAAGATCTTCTTGAAAACCTTGAGCTCATTTTACTACGACAAAATGGTTGCCAGTGCGCCCAGTGACTTCACCGAGATGGTGGGCATGGGAGTTCGTCTTGAGGAAGCAGTTCGAGAAGGACAGTTAATTAAAGATGTTGGATCATCAAGTAATACAAAATGATACGGTAGTGCTCTCCCTAAGAAAAAAGAGCAAGATATTGGGATTATCTCTCTCAGAAAGCAAAGGCGACGATACCAACCAGTAGCAGCCGTAACTCCTGTTATCAACCTCGCGCCTGTTCCTACGTATCAACCTCAGGTTGCTCAGAGACAACCGAATCAACAACAATATCAGTAAAGGACACAACAACCTCTTCAGCAGGCTCGCCCTCCGTACAACAACAACCGTACAACACGACCACCAGGGTTCGACCCTATACCGATGTTATACGCAGAATCGTTTCCACTCTTACTGGTCAAGGGATACGTCCAAACCAGGTCTCCTCTTACAGTACCAGAGAATCCGCCTTTTTGGTTTAAAGAGGATCAGACTTACCCTTACCACCAAGGAGGACCAGGGCATAACATAGAAAACTGTCTCAGTTTTAAATCCGATGTGCAAAAGCTTGTTAGGAGCGGGGTCTTATCTTTCAAAGATACGAATCCGAATGTTCTCACAAACCCGCTGCCTCAACACGAGAAGGCCGCAGTAAATTTGATAGAAGGAGAGTCTAACAACAACTATCAAATTCATGATGTACTCTTATTAAGGGCCAACTTGGTCAAGATGCATTATAGACAGAGTGGATACGACCATGTGCCACCTCATAATTATCACCAGTGTGATATCTGCTCTAAAAACAACTAAGGATGTTCTGTGGTGCAATCAGCTCTACAGGAACAGTTGGATCTCAGATGGATCCAAGAGCATCGAGTTCGTGGAGTTAACATGACTTATACAAGTTCCAACATCATTCAGAACCACGAAATCTGTGCAATGAATGTAAACTTGGTGGCAATGCACTCAAGGCAAAACCAGTATCATAATATGCCATGGCATGATTACAATTCCTCTCTGACTTGCTTGGTAAATAATCAGGGATGCTCTTTCGTACAAGAGGCCCTCCAGCGTCACATGGATCTTGGATGGATCCAGGACTACCGTGATAAAAATCCCTATCAGATTAACATGATTCAAATCTTTAATATTCGTTTGATGAATACCAGCTTGGTGGAGTTACACGCCAGATAGGTCAAACTCGATTTTCTCACTTCACATGATTATCGGAGCTGTAAAGTATGTTGTGAGAGTAACCAAGGGCGCGCTCTCGTTCAAAGAACTTTACAACACTTGTTAAACCACTGGTGGCTTCCGATCTATATGGATGAAGACACGCAACAAATCAGTGTGACAAACGGGAACCCTACTAGGCATCAAAGTCAGGATGTCTGATCTATGGAAATAGACCTGGTGAGATTACACTGCATTTAAAGCATACGTGGCCAGGTGCCACCACATAACTACGAGCGCTGTAGAGTCTGCTCAAAAAATAATCAAGGATGCTACCTCGTGCGAGCAGCCCTTCAGAGTCAGTTGTACCGCAAAGAGATTCAACAATATTCAATTTTGGGGTCTATCAACTGGACACCAGACTATTTCACTGATCAGATTAAGGATGTTGTCGTAATCTCTGATCATGAAAGGACCAAAGATGTTTGTACCATCATCCCTCTACTTGACGAATCGATGGTTCTTAACCAGGAATTGATTGAAGTTACTTATGATGGTCAGAAAAATCAGAAGGCTCCTGTAGTTATTTATCTGCCAGGACAGCTACCGTATGAATCAGCTAAGGCGATCCCTTACAAATACGGTGCAACAATAATCGAGAATGGAAAGGAAATTCCATTACCATCCTTCGTGAATATTACAGACATCAGTCGAGTAACACAGAGTGGTTGAATCTTCAACAGAGGAGTTGGAGAACCTAACAGAGAAAAGGAACCTCAAAAGGAAGTTCCTAATCCACCAGTCGGTCAATCCAGTAATCCCGACCTTTCAAAGAACGATGATGAGATGTTGAAGCTCATCCAAAGGAGTGAGTACAACATTGCTGATCAACTATTACAAACTCCTTCAAAGATCTCCGTGTTATCTCTTTTATTCAGTTCCGAAGCCCACTGAGAGGCGCTACAGAAAGTCTTAGAATAGGCCTTTATGGAGCAGGATGTGTCAATACGACAATTCGACAGTATCGTCTCTAACATCACTTCCTGCAACAACTTGGGGTTTAGTGATGAGGAATTGACAGAAGAAGGCAAAAGCCACAACATGGCACTCAATATCACAGTCAACTGCCAGGACGATGCTTTAGCCAGTGTACTGGTAGACACTGGATCGACTCTCAACGTTATGCCGAAGTCCGCTCTAATGCGACTATTATTCAAAGGATCTCCGATGAGAGGCAGTGAGGTCGTCATCAAAGCATTTGACGGGTCTAGAAAAATAGTTATCGGTGAAGTCGACCTTCCCATAACTATTGGTCCTCACACTTTCCTAGTCATTTTCCAAGTCATGGACATCCGAACAACATACAGTTGCTTATTAGGAAGACCTTGAATACACCAAGCTGGGGCAGTCACTTTGACTCTGCACTAGAAACTGAAGTTTGTCAAGAACGATCAACTCGTCACGGTCTGTGGAGAACAAGCCTTGATCGTGAGTAACCTTTCATTATCCACTTATGTAGAACCCGAGGAGGTTGTTGGAACGCAGTTCCAGGCACTTTTGGTGAGCAATGAAAATCAGTCAGAAAAAGGAACATCGATTTCCTCATATAAAGATGCTCTCAAAGTAATCGAGAGTAACAACGCAAAAGGATGGGGACATCTTATCATTCCTACTGATAATAAAACAAAGAAGGGTCTTGGTTTTTCTGCAACCTGTACCTAGACTGCCGCTAACGGTGAAAGTCTTCATCCCATTCAGAATTTCTTCCATAGTGGAGGTTTCCTTCACCCTGTGTCTCAAGAAGTACATACCATCAACGAGGGAGATTCCTCCGACACAGATGAGGAATGGAAGTCCTATCTTAACAAGGACAATTATATGTCTTAGGAAGAGGTGCCTACGCCATTTTGCTACCTGGCACAGAGTCCGAGATATATACCAAGGTCAGATGTCAAAATGATATACGGAGATTGTGATCCTGAAGGATGTCGTGCTCCACCCAACTCATTAGAGGAAGACACTCCAATGAAATATAACTTGGACCACGACTATTATGGGCCAATGGATGACCTGCCTATCTGGCAGCCGTACCCAGGAGACTTGGGGCAAGAAAATCAGCCGAACAATGAAAATCAGCTGAGCGTCATTGGAAAAATACCTGCGTCCCCACCATGTCATGGGATCAACACTCAGGTCATTCAGAAAACGGCTAGTGCGATGATGAATTTGCAAAGTTTGCAGGACTAGAATTCATTAACTATGCTTTTCCCGAGGTCAACGTCATCGAAAGGGATGACTCATCCAGTTTTAAAGAAGTGTGGGACACCTTGGGACAACCGAGTGGCAAATACGACTTCATGGTCAAATACACTGCTCCCGAAAGCTCTCGTATCAGGCTCGAAGACATTCAACCAACTGGATGGGGAGATATACCTGAGAGCATAAATACTATACAAAATATAACTGAGGAATCCTCCTACGACAACTCTACCTAGGAGACAGATTCCAATGTTCCTGCTCCGCCAGAAATCAGCGTTATTTCTGAAGACAAATCAAGGAAGGTACCAGACTTTGTGATTCACCGAGGAGTTCGACGCCAATGGGGTGCAGTCGATGTTCCGAAGATCGTTCATAAGTCAAAGTAATGGCCATCTTTGTTTTAACCTTTCACCCTGCCTAGGTGAAACGAATGTTTTGATAGTGCTCACTTTATGTAAATATCCCTCTTCGCTTTGCCCAAAGCGACTGAGTTTTATTTTATAGGGCTGTAGTTTCAAGAATAGACAAAATCATAAATAAATAAACGTCGTTCTGTAATTTCTGCATTAATTGCTGTTTTCTCTTTTTGCTTTTTCAGAAAATGGTAATCCTTAAAAACAATTCAAATAATAAAAACAAGCAGTTTTCAGAAAATACACTGCACGCACTCTTGCATTTTCTCTATCTCTTCTAAAAAATAATCATAACGTCATGCAAATTGCTTATTTTAAACCTCGTTGAAACATACGATCCAACGCCTTCTCCCAACTTAGCATTCCCGGTATTTGGGGCTGAAGAAGAAGATGACGACGAAATTCCATAAGAGATCTCCCGACTGCTGTGGAAAGAGGAAAGGTCCATTAAACATCACAAAGAGCCGTTGGAAATGGTTAACTTGGGCTCATAGGAAGAGAGAAAAGAGGTCAAGATTGGGGCCCTACTCAGTCCAGCTGTCAAAGAAAGTTTGATAAAGCTTCTCAAAGAGTTTCCCAATGTATTCGCTTGGTCCTACCACGATATGCGAGGGTTGGATACCAGCATCGTGGAACATCATCTACCGTTGAGATCAGAATGTCCACCAGTAAAATAGAGGTTGAGACGAACTTATCCAGACATGGCCATCAAAATCAAAGAGGAAGTACAAAAACAGATTGAAGCGGGTTTCCTCGCCACATCAGAATATCCTCAATGGTCAGCTAACATAGTACCAGTTCCGAAAAAGGACAGAAAAGTCAGAATGTGTGTAGACTTCAGGGATCTGAACAAAGCAAGTCTGAAGGATAACTTTCCTTTACCATACATTGACATGCTGGTTGACAGTACAACAAAGTTCAAAGTCTTCTCCTTCATGGATGGATTCTCAGGCTATAATCAGATAAAAATGGTGCCGAAAGACATGGAGAAAACTTCCTTCATCACCCCATGGGGTACTTTTTGTTACAAGGTAATGCCATTCGGTTTGAATAACGCTGGGGCAACCTATCAAAGGGCCATGACTACTCTGTTTTATGACATGATACATAAAGAAATCGAGGTATATGTCGATGACATGATTGCCAAATCTAGAACAGAGGAGGAGCATGTGACCCCCCTGTCAAAACTATTTGAGCGGTTGAGAGAGTATAAACTCTGCTTGAATCCCAACAAATGCACATTCCGTGTCCGTTCAGGGAAACTTTTAGGGTTCATCGTCAGCCAGAAAGGAATTGAGGTTGATCCTGACAAGGTCAAGGCCATTTAAGAAGTGCCTTCTCCAAAGACTGAAAAACAAGTCAGGGGATTCCTGGGACGTTTGAACTACATCTCCAAATTCATATTCCTCATGACCGCAACATGTGCGCCGATTTTCAAATTACTCAAGAAGAATCAGGACTGCATTTGGACAGAAGACTGCCAAACCGCCTTCAATAGTATCAAGGAATATTTATTGAACCCACCGATTCTATCACCTCCAGTGGAAGGAAGACCGATTATCATCTACTTAACAGTCTTGGAAGACTCAATGGGTTGTGTACTTTGCCAACAAGATGAAACCAAAAGAAAAGAGTCTGCCATTTACTATTTGAGCAAGAAATTCACCGACTGCGAGACTCGGTACACTATGCTCGAGAAAACTTGCTGTGCTCTGGCTTGGGCAGCCAAATGTCTTCGCCAATATATGATTCGTCACACTACTTGGTTAATCTTTGAAATGGATCCAATTAAGTACGTCTTTGAAAAGCCTGCTCTCACGGGAAGGATTGCCCGTTGGCAGATGTTGTTATCCGAATACGACATCGAGTACCATGCTCAGAAATCCGTCAAAGGAAGTATTTTAGCCAATCGTTTGGCGCATCAACCGATTGATGATCAGGAATCAGTCAGATTTGACTTCCCAGACGAAGAAGTCATGTATCTAAAAATGAAAGACTACGCTGAACCACTACCCAGTGAAGGGCCAGAACCAGGATCCCAATGGGGATTAATTTTTAACGGAGCTGTCAACCACTACGGAAACGAAATTGGGGCAATCATTGTTACCCCTCAGGGTACCTACATTCCTTTCACCGCCAGACTGACATTCAAGTGTACAAACAACGAGGCCGAATACGAAGCTTGTATCATGGGTCTCGAAGAAGCGATCGATTTGAGGATCAAGAACTTGGATGTATATGGCGATTCAACCCTGGTTATCAATCAAATCAAAGGGGATTGGAACACATACCAATCAGGGTTGATTCCTTACAAAGACTACGCGAGAAGGTTGTTACCATTCTTCAACAGAATCAAGTTTCATCATATCCCTCGTGAAGAGAATCACATGACTGATGCATTGGCCACTCTCTCTTCCATGATTAGTGTAGGTCAATGGAACGACTTACCTAAGCTTGACATAATGCGCCTTGAACGACCCGCTTACATCTTTACAATTGAAGCAGTCATAGACGACAAACCTTGGTATCACGATATCAAATGCTTCCTTCAGTAACAAGAGTATCCACCTGGGGCATCCAGAAAGGACCGAAAGATCCTCAGAAGACTAGCAGGCAGCTTCTTTCTGAGCGATGATGCACTCTATAAGAGAAACTTCAACATGGTCTTGCTCCGCTGCGTAGATGGACCAGAAGCAAACATGCTGATAAAAGAAATTCATGAAGGATCCTTTGGCACTCATGCCAATGGACACACAATGGCGAGAAAAATTCTTAGAGCCAGGTACTATTAGTTAACCATGGAATCCGACTGCTACAAGTACATGAGGAAGTGTCACAAATGTCAGATATACTCAGACAAAATCCATGTACCGCCAACACATCTCAAAGTTCTTTCTTCCCCATGGCCTTTTTCCATATGGGGAATTGACATGATCGGCATGATCGAACCTAAGGCTTCAAACGGACATTGGTTCATCCTGGTAGCCATTGACTACTTCACCAAATGGGTCAAAGCAGCGTCATACGCCAATGTAACCAAACAAGTGGTAGTCTGCTTTATCAAAAGCAATATCATCTGCCATTATGGTGTTCCAAGCCAGATCATTACTGATAATGGATCTAACTTGAACAATAAGATGATGAAAGAGTTGTGCGCCGAGTTCAAGATCGAACACCATAACTCATCTCCCTACCGACCTAAGATGAACGGAGTGGTAGAAGCGGCTAACAAGAACATCAAGAAGGTCGTTCAAAAGATGGTTGTAACCTATCAAGATTGGCACGAGATGTTACCCTTTGTTCTTCACGGTTATCGCACATCTGTCTGAACTTCAACAGGGGCAACCCCTTTCTCTCTAGTATATGGCATGGAAGCAGTGCTCCCCATAGAAGTAGAGATCCCATCAATCTGGGTATTGATGGAAGCTAAGCTAGCAAAAGCTAAATAGTGTCAAAGTCGACACGATGAACTGAATCTGATCGAAGAAAAATGAATAACGACACTATGCCATGGTCAGATGTATCAACAAAGGATGAAGAAGGCATTTGACAAAAAGGTCCGACCTCGCGTCTTCAGGAAAGGAGACCTCGTGCTTAAAAAGATACAATCATTTCTCACTAATTCGCGGGGCAAATGGACTCCGAATTGTGATGGTCCCTATGTGGTCAAGAAAGCTTTCTCAGGCGGCGCCTTGAGACTCACAACCATGGATGGAGAAGAGTTTGTATACCCCACGAATGTTGACGTAGTCAAGAAATACTTCGCCTAAATAAATAAATAAAAACATCTCGGTGGATTGAAAACCCAAAAGGGCGGTCCAGGCAAAAATTAGAGACACAAGCAAAAGTCATCCTGGTGGGTTGGAAATCTCAAAGTACAATCCAGGAAAAAATTAGGGATTAATGGCAAGTAACTTCGTCTGATCAGTTCAACTCCTCAGCAGTAATGCCATCCATCAGAAGAAAAACTCCAGTCAAGGTCATCTTCGACAGAAGCTCAGGATGTCCAGAATTCAAAGTTGGTAGAAGGATAACGGTCGTCATGTTTCAATGTAGCCCCTTTTCCCTTAAATTACCATTTTCTAAACTTTGTAAATACTCTATGGTATCACGCGATTGGCTGATTTCCATCCTATCAATAAAATTTGAGCCCTTGTGCTTTTGTTTACAATTCTTATTTGTTTTAGATTTACAGAACGACGTTTTAACATGATTAATGATTCTTGAAATAAAACAAAAATGAATTTTACTTGTCAAACTTTTTTCTGCTTTTAAAATAAAGATGGAAATTTCTTTTGACTGTTGAACATCGAAAGAACATCGATCGTTTCTCCAGAAGCAATTAAGCTTCAAAGTGCAGAATCAAAGTACACCTGAATAAAGGATCAACTGTGTCAGAGATGAGGTTTCGTCTGACACCCTCGGCAGAGTTCTCATCTCCTAAGCCCGACCAACGTAGCTCCCAACAGGGACTATCCCTCATAAGCAAGGCATAATTTCTAGTTTCTGAACCAGTGATACTTTTCATCTTCCGCTGTGGCCGAGTATCCAGTCGTGTTCATCCACTAGTCTGTATGTCGTGTCAGTTTTGTCAGCATATACATACATACATCATGCATTATTGATTTACATTCATATTGCATCACTATCACTCTAGTCGGTCTTGTTCCCTAGTGATAAAAGTCCTCTCAATTGAGTTGTTAGTTCTTTCCTCATCAGGAAGTGAATCATCTAAACGATCTCTCCTCCAGTTTATTTCTGGATTGAAGTCGGTCCATGATCACTTTGATAACTTGAACATCTGAAAGACAAAAAGACCTTCTATAAACGTCACTATTTGCCATTGAAGATGATATCTTCGCTTTCCCGGATTAAGGAAAATCCCCAGAGAAAGCCTCTTAATCAGAGATTCGACAATGCACCCGTTTTTCTCCGAAAAATCCGCTGACGAAAAGGTCATCAGCGCCTCAAAATTGGATCACATCATATGGCATTTCTCCGAGAAGATCCCGAGAAAAGTATGATGTAACACCCCCAAGCAACAACAGTCTCTCAAGAGACCTGCATTCCCCAGTAGAGCCAACAAATGGCGTCTCTAACAGAGAAGTTTGTACACCTCTACAACTCAGACGACTGGGTTCCCCAGCAACTCTGACATCAGATCGTTTCCCATCAAATGGCATCTCCCCAGGAAAATTAGGCGAGAAGTTTGATTAAAACTGCTACGAACAGCTTCCTGTACAATAAGTTTATTGACAAAAGAAACTGAGACCAGTTCCTTGGTAGAAAACCAGGATCGAGGGGAGGTTTATTTCCGAAACTGAGACCCGTTCCTTGGTAGGAAACCAGGATTGAGGGGAGGTTTATTTCCGAAACTGAGACCAGTTCCTTGGTAGGAAACCAGGATCGATGGGAGGTTTATTTCAGAAACTGAGACCAGTTCCTTGGTAGGAAACCAGGATCGAGGGGAAGTTTATGTCAGCAACTAAGACCAGTTCCTTGGTAGGAAACCAGGATCGAGGGGAAGTTCATTTTAGAAACTAAGACCAGTTCCTCGGTAGGAAACCAGGATCGAGGGGAAGTTTTTACCTTTTCTAAGTATCATTGCTTAGCAAAAGAAGATGGATGAGCAAGCTGCCATTCATAACCACCATCAAAATTTTGGGTATTCTGATATTTAATCCTCTTGCACCCCGAATGCCCGAATACCTTCGCCATTCACACCTTCGGGTCCAAGAAGATTAAATAGGGGCATCTGTCATACCCCAAATTTTTACCACTAAGATTCCCCATCATTGTGCAAATCATCATCACAATATGGATGAACCATTATACCTCATTAGTCTCCCAAAAATGGGTGAACATCCACTACAATCAAATTTAGGGTTTCTAGCCCTCTCAGAGCTCTTAGACAAAGGATCAATAAAGGAATGACATGATCTTCAATTTGTCTAAACCTCTCAAATATCCACAATGGATCAAGAGGACTCCCACCTCAAGAATCAAGCACAATGTTGCAGCATTCCAAGTGGATTAAGCCTCAAGATCGCCAGTGTCACCAAATTAGGGTTTTGGTCGACTGGGGCCTCCACATGGAAATTTTCCTCTGGGCATGAGCCAAAGGCTTCAAAGAACAACCTAAGATTCTCCAATGGACATCATGAACCCAATCATCAAGTCAATTTTGCCTCAGGGGATGCATTCATAAAAAAAAATCAGGAATTAGGGTTTCTTGACCTAATTCACCCCTAAGTTGACTTTTGGGACAAAAATGAACCAAGACCTCAAGAGACGATTTGAGGGTCTCTAACACACTACATTGATCCATTTTCAACAATGGATTGATCCAAGAAGCTTGATCAACAAGTTTCAAATTCATCAGAACCACAATTAGGATTTCGCAGGAAAAGTCAACTGTGCCTTTGACTTTTGACCCAGGCATGCTCCCAAACCTTGGGACATGATTCAATAAACCCTATAAAACCTATGAAATCAATCCATCAAGTTTGATTTAGGTTAAGGACTTGATTTCATAGAGGATCGCACAGTTTGGAGTTCATCTGACAAAAAGTCAATTGTGCACAAAAGTCAACTTTGACTTTTTGAGATTTTTCACAATTATGGTTCTTTGATCCAAAAATGATGTTAATATGTGATTGGGATCATCATTCATCAAGAAAAATCAAGAAAAGTGGGATAACTTGTAAAAGGGGTAACCATAAAAAACTTAGATATTTTCTAAGTTATGGAACAAAGTGGCTAGGGTACCAACTTCCAAGGATCATAACTTGAGATCCAAGCAACCATTTGGGCTGATCCAAAGATGGATTTGTAGCTCTCATGGAATACTTTAAAAGTGTCAACTACACCTCATTCCAATTCATCATAGATTTTGAGTTATGGTTGGATCAAAATGGCTGAAAACATGAAATACCACTTTTTCCAACACTTAGTAAAATTTTCACTGAGTCAGAATCTGTCTTGTTTTTTTTCCAAAAGTAGGGGGATTTTTCACTTGGATCCAAAAAGTATCAAGACAAACTATGATCACACATGTGTTGTATCATATAAGAGCTTTCCAAAATGGCCAAGAACTCCATGAAACTCCACTTAAGCCATGAGATATGACAATGACAATGTGCCTTGTTGCAAACTGTCTTGGCAAGCCAGATTTGTGCATGCTCGATTTGAGCAAATTTTCCAAATGACAAACAAGTTTATCCATCTGAACACCTCAGGGGGAGACCAAGGAGGTACAAACACTTATCCATCAGCCTCCCAAGTCCTTGGAACCAAAAGTAGCATGCCACACCTAGAAATGCCTAAAAGAGGGACAAGACTCCAATTTTGGTTTGGAGCATTTAATGGATGCACCAAGGTGGCATGGACTGAGCCCTTTCCAACTGAATTCAGTCAAGACTTATCTAAGAACTAGGGGACCAGCAACCTGTGCTCTAACCTCTAGTCAATGGCTAGAGGAGACTTGGATTCCTATTGATCAACATTTGCCAAACTTCTGCAGCAGTTGCCATTCACTATTGCTTGTAAAACAAACTTGCTATACCTTAAATAGAGCTCATTTGTGCTCAGTTTGAGTACACCAAAGCCATCAAACAGATGCTTTCCTCAAAATCTCTTCCTTCACTCCAAAATTACCTTCCAAAGCAAGTCACTATCGGGTTTTGAGTTTGAAAGCAATTCCAACCAAACCAATCACATACACACACCCCTCATAAACATCATATAGAAGTGATCTAAACACTTAAACAACATCTGGAACACTGATTTCTCAAAATCACCATCCAACTGCTTAAGCTTTTAGCAGACTTGCAGTTGGGGGTACCATCTTCAGTTCCAGCTTGTTTCAAACCACTCGAAGCATTCAGACACATCACTTGGCACCTAAGGAAGCTGTGCAAATCATTGGAACCAACTTGCAACACCTCTAACATAAAACACGATCACCAGCTGCAAGAGGTAGGTCTGAGCTCTTCTAACTTTATGATCCATGCATTTTTTGCTGCACAATAATTTGGCCATATGTTCATAATCATGCATAGAGTGTTTACCCTCAATCAATTACTTTGTTTGAATCGTGTATGGAATTTCAGAGCCCTCATGCAAATTTTAGGGTTCTTGAGGTTTCTCTTTGATTTCTTATTCCATGTTTAAAATAAATGAAGTTAAAGACCATAGACATGATCATGAGGTGAAAACGAGCAGATTGATATGTAGATTGCATGATATCATCAAGTATTCAGTGAGATTGGATAGAAAATGCAAATCTTCAGAAACAGAGGGTGGCGTGTGTTCTTGGCACCATTTTTTGAATATTTGAATATTTGAATTTTGTGATTTTATTTAATTGATTCAAAACTTAATTTCTCTATGAGTTTTAATGATTTTGAGTTAATTCTTTTTTTAATAATTCACAAAAATGCTAAAATATTTTATTTTACCAAAAAATCCTAAAAGTATTAATTACTTCATATACTTGATATTTTTACAAAGAATTAATATTTTATTTGTTTTTCAACATTTAAAATTTTTTTTCTCCCTTGATTTTCCTAACTTAATTGATTTCCAATCATTTTGTGGATAGAAACAGGATTTTTGAAACATTGATCCAAGATCACAATTTGTTTTCACACATGTTTAACAATTTTGATCATTTTAATTGAATTTTTATTCAATTAAAATAAATTTTGAAAACAAATTAGGGTTTTGATTAATTCAACCCTCCTCAAACTTTTTCAAAACTCTTTGGGCCTCTATTAGAGTGTAAGACTCAACCCCTTTGTAAATACACCACCTTTTGGGCCTCAGTCATTGTATAAGTCCCACTGTATTTTCAAAAACAACGGCGCGATCGTCGCCTTTTTAACAAAATCAACTGGGCCTCTCCTCGAGCTATAAGTCCCAATTCTTTTTCTTAAAATCTTTGGGCCTCTAATAGAGTGTAAAACCCAACCCTTTTTTTAAACCAAAATAATTTGGGCCTCAGTGTATTGTATAAGTCCCGATACCGTCAAAAAGTTTGGCACGATCGTCGCCTTTTTAACAAAAATCATTTGGGCCTCTCCTTGAGCTGTAAGCCCCACCACTTGTACAAAAATAAATTATTGGGCCTCTAATAGAGTGTAAGACCCAATCCCCTTTTAACCAAACCCTTTTTGGGCCTCAGACATTGTATAAGTCCCTCTGTGTTAAAAGAAAAACCTTGGCGCGATCGTCGTTGCCAAACAAATCATCTGGGCCTACCCACATGTTGTGAGCCCCATTTCTTTTCTTTTCAAAATCTTTGGGCCTCTAATAGAGTGTAAGACCCATCCCCTTGTACATAAAAACTTTTTGGGCCTCACATATTGTATAAGTCCCTCTGTACAGTTTTTAAAACAACAGTACGATCATCGTTAAAACTTGGGCCTCTCCTTGAGCTGTAAGCCCCGACAATCTTTTCAAAACACTTTCTCCTTTGATTTTGAATTAAAATATATGTTGTTATCAAAACTTTCTTTGTTGAACAACTAACCAAACAACATGGAAGCTCTACAACGGGTAAGTGTTTATCCGCTTTCATTTACCACTTTCATATGTACATAACTGTATTGTGGGGCTGATTCACTGTAAGTCTTCTTTCACATCCTTTTATATACTTGTCACATATCCACTGTGTAATACTAGTATAGTTATTTAGAGTTTTCCCCGACAACTACGTCTAGAACTAGGTAAAGCTATGTTGGTCACTCTTAAATACAAACAAAACTAGATCCCCCGTAAGATTCCAGATACAGTCTTCCCTCCTCTTGGGGTTAAACAATATGGAACAAAGAGAAAGGCAGTATTCTCGGTGAACCTTTTCTCAGACTGTCACCCTTAGAAAATGTCAAAGAAACTCTAACTCCCCAGAGATGATCTTTTCTCCGTGAATGGCATCTCTTAAGTTTCTTCCAAATCCTCGAACTTTCCTGGAATGATCTCTTCTAGGTGAATTGCATTTCTTGAACTTCTCTTGGTTGGGGACCCACAGGCTTCCTAAAAGCATCTCCGCCTCCTCTTGGGCGTTGTACAAGGACCCTTCGGCTTCTTAGAAGTTCTCATGCCTTCTCTTGGGCTTAATACAAGACCCTGACGACCTCTTAAAGGTATAAGACAAAACTTAGTCATCCTTTGCTAGAGCAGTCTTTCCCGCGTCAAAACTCCGGCCATTGTGGGGTTGATACTCATCCCTTAATGTCCGTGCCTCCTCTTGGGCATTGTACAAAAGATAAAACTCCAGACTTGGATAATCTAATACCCTTGAGTCTCAAAGACATTCTGAAGTGTCATACCCCAAATTTTGACCACTAAGATTCCCATCATTGTGCAAATCATCATCACAATATGGATGTACCTTTGTGCCTCATCAATCTCCTCAAGGAATTATTGAGCATTCACTACAATCAAACTTAGGGTTTCAAGCCCTCTCAAGACTCTTAGACAAAGGATCAATCAAGGAATGACATGATATTCAACTTTTCTAGCCTCTCAAACATCCCCAATGGATCAAGAGGACTCTCACATCAAGGATTAAGCACAAGGCTGCAACATTCCAAGTGGATTAAGCCTTAAGATCGCCAGTGTCACCAAATTAGGGTTTGGTCAACCAGGGTCTCCAGATGGAAATTTTCCTCTGGGCATGAGCCAATGCTTCAAAGCATAACCTATGATGCTCTAAGGGACATCATGGACCCAATCATCAAGTCAATTTAACCTCAGGGGATGCATTCACAAAAAACCAGGAATTAGGGTTTCTTGACCTAATTCACCCCTAAGTTGACTTTTGGGGCAAAGCATGAGCCAAGACCTCAAGACATGATTTGAGGGTCTCTAATACACCACATTGATCCATTTGCAACAATGGATTGATCCAAGAAGCTTGAGCAATAAGTTTCAAGTTCATCAGAACCACAATTAGGGTTTCACGAGAAAAGTCAACTGTATCTTTGACTTTTGACCAAGACATACTCCCAAACCCTAGGACATGATTCAATACACCCTATAACACCTATGAAATTAATCCATCAAGTTTGATTTAGGTCAAGGACTTGATTTCATAAAGGATCGCACAGTTTAGAATTCATCTGATAAAAAGTCAACTGTGCCCAAAAGTCAAAGTTTGACTTTTTGATTTTTTGGTCAATTATGGTTCCTTAACCCTAAAATGATGTTAATGTGTGGTTGGAATCATCATTCATCAAGAAAAATCAAGAAAAGTGGGATAACTTGTAAAAGGGGTAACCATAAAAAACTTAGAAATTTTTCTAAGTTATGGAACAAAGTGGTTAGGGTACCAACTTTGGAGGATCATAACTCCTAAACCATAAGGCCATTTTTTTCCCATCCAAAGCTGGATTTGTAGCTCTCATGGCACTCTAAAAAAGCAACTCTATCCATCTGAACACCTCAAGGGGGGACCAAGGAGGAACCAACTCTGATCTCAAGCCTCCCAAGTCTTTGGAACCAAAAATAGCATGCCAAACCTAGAAATTCCTAAAAGAAGGACATGACTCTAATTTTGGATTGGAGCATTCAATGGATGCACCAAGGTGGCATGGACTGAGCCATTTCCAACTGAATTCAGTCAAGACTTATCCAAGACCAAGGGGACCAGCAGCCTGTGCCCTAACCTCTAGTCAATGGCTAGAGGAGACTTGAATTCTCATTGCTCAACATTGGCCAAACCTCTGCTGCAGTTGCCATTCACTATTGCAGCCAAAACAAACTTGTTCTACTATAAATAGAGCTCAATTGTGATCAGTTTGAGTACATCAAAGCCATCAAACAGATGCTTTCCTCAAAATCTCCTTCTTCACTCCAAAATTGCCTTCCAAAGCAAGTCACTATCAGGTTTTGAGTTTGAGAGATATTCTAACCAAACAAATCTCACACACACCTCATAAACATCATATAGAAGTGATCCAAACACTCACATAACATCTGGAACATCAAAATCACAAAATCACCAGCCAACTGCTCAAGCCTTTGACAGATTTACAGTTGAGGTGCTAAATCAAGTTCCAGCTCAAATCAATCCACTCCAAGCACCCAGACGCACTCCATAGCACCTAGGGAAGCTGTCCATATCCTTGGAACCAAGCTGTAACACCTTTAACACAAAACACGATCACCAGCTGCCAGAGGTAAGCATGAGCTCTTCTAACTCTATGATCCATGCATTTTTTGCGGCACAATAATTTGGCCATATGTTCATAATCATGCATGGAGTGTTTTCCCTCAATTAATTGCATTGTTTGAATCGTGTATGGAATTTCTGAACCTTCATGAAAATTTTAGGGTTCTTGAGGTTTCTCTTTGATTTCTTATTCCATGTTTAAAATAAATGAAATTAAAGACCATAGACATGATCGTGAGGTTGAAGTGAGTAGATTGATATATAGATTGCATGATATAATCAAGTATTCAATGAGATTGGATAGAAAATGCAAATCTGCAGAAACAGAGGGTGACGCGTGTTCTTGCCCTTGTTCTTGGCGCCTTTTTTGAAAATTTAAATATTTGAATTTTGTGATTTTATGTAATTGATTCAAAAATTAATTTCTCTCTAAGTTTTAATGATTTTGAGTTGATTCTATTTTTAATAATTCACAAAAATGTTAAAATATTTTATTTTCCTAAAAATTCCAAAAATATTATTTATTTCATATACTTGATATTTTTGTAAAGAATTAATATTTTAATTGTTTTTGACATTTAAAATATTTTCTCTTTCTTGATTCTTCAAATTTTAGTGATTTCCAATCATTTTGTGGATCAAAACCTGATTTTTGAAACATTAATCCAAGATCACAATTTGTTTTCCACATGTTTAACAATTTTGATCATTTTAATTGAATTTTTATTCAATTAAAATACATTTAGGAAACAAATTAGGGTTTTTGATTAATTCAACCCTCATCAAACTTCTTTCAAACACTTATGGGACTCTAATAGAGTGTAAGACCCAATCCCCTTTTAACCAAAACCTTTTTGGGCCTCAGATATTATATAAGTCCCTCTGCATTAAAAGAAAATCTCGGCGCGATCGCCAGTTCAAAAATCAAACCCTTGGGCCTACCCTCGTGTTATAAGCCTCACTCATTAAAAATTACTTGGCCTATAGTAGAGTGTAAGACCCAACCCTTTTTGAAAACCAAAACTTTTTGGGTCTCACTTATTGTATAAGTCCTGATACCATCAAAAAGTTCGGCGCGATCGTCACCTTTTAAAACAAACCCTTGGGCCTCTCCTTGAACTGTAAGCCCCACCACTTGTACAAAAATAAACCTTTGGGCCTCTTGAGAGAGTGTAAGACCCATCCCTTTGTACATAAAACCTTTTTTGGGCCTCAGTCACTTGTATAAGTCCCTGTACAAATTCAAAACCACAGTGCAATCACTGATAAAACCTTGGGCCTCTCCTTGAGCTGTAATCCCCAACAACCTTTTCAAAGCACTTTCTCCTTTGATTTTGAATATAATATTGTTATCAAAGCTTTCTTTGTTGAACAAACTAACCAAACAACATGGAAGCTCTACAACCGAGTAAGTGTTTACCCGCTTTCTTTATCCGCTTTCATATATATATATATATATATATATATATAACTGTATTGTGGGGCTGCTCTCTGTAAGTCTTCTTTCACAAACTTTTATATACTTGCCAAATATCAACTGTGTAATACTAGTATAGTTATTTAGAGTTTTCCCCGGCAACTACGTCTAGCACTAGGTAAAGCCCTGTTGGTCACTCTTAAATACAAACAAAACTAGATCCCCATAGGATTACCAGACACAGTCTTCCTTCCTCTTGGGGTTAAACAATATGGAGACGTGAAAGGCAGTATTCTCGGTGAACCCTTTCTCAGACTGACACTTTTAGAAATCGTCAAAGAAACTCTGCTCCCCAGAGATGATATTTTCTCTGTGAATAGCATCTCTTGAGTTTCTTCCGAATTCTCAGACTTTCCTGGCTTGATCTATTCTCGGTGAATGGCTTGTCTTGAACTTCTCGGGGTTTGGGGACCCACAGGCTTCTTAAAAGCATCCCCGCCTCCTCTTGGGCGTTGTACAAGAACCCTTTGGCTTCTTAAAAGTTCTCATGCCTTCTCTTGGGCTTAGTACAAGAACCTAGAGACCTCTACAGGTATAGGAACAAAACCTAGTCATCAATTTGCTAGAGCTGTCTTTCTGAGTCAAGTGTCAGACCAGTTAATGGGTTGACCTTCATCCCTTAACATACCAGCCTTCTCTTGGGTATCACACAAAGATCATTCACTACCCGAGAATCAATTTCTCAAAACACCGGTAGACTTGGACAGTCTCAATACCCTTTGGATTTCCCATTTCCTTAAAGAACAGGAAATAACCCTGATCCTCCGATCAATCCCTGAGCACAACATTACCCATATAAGAACTGATTTTCTCTTTATCCAACATACTGGACCTGTCACTCAACTGAAACAGTCACCAGCACACTTGCCTCCTCTTGGGCTTTGTACAATGATTATCCCCAGTGGAGCTAACCTTTTCAGACTCTCTTGTTGAGTCAAAGCCTTTCAGCCTCCATCTTGGGCTTCGTACGAGATACAAAAACACTCTCTTGTTGAGTACCAAAGACTCTCTTGTTGAGTCAAAGCCTTTTAGCCTCCATCTCGGGCTTCGTACGAGATAAAAATCACTCTCTTGTTGAGTATAAAAGACTCTCTTCTTGAGTCAAACATTTTCAGCCTCCATCTCGGGCTTTGTACGAGGTACAAAAACTTTCTTGTTGAGCCAAACACCTTTAGCCTCCGTCTTGGGCTTCGTACAAGACACATACAAAAGCACTCTCTTGTTGAGTCAACCCTTTTAGCCTCTCTCTCGGGCTTCGTACGAGACACATAAAAACACCCTCTTGTTGGGCCAATAGCCTCCTCTTAGGTTTTGTATAAGGAAACCCAGGTTGAGCCAATCAACCTTTTAGCATCAAAAGTTGTGCCTCGTTCACAGTATACAAACATCAACAACTCCTTTTCCTCCATCTAATTGCTGTAAGCGGGAAGCCTGTGGATTATTTACATCCACGCCACTGTCTCTCTTTTAGCATGAGAAATTCCTAAGGAAAGATATCATTGCTCTAAACTGAGTTAAAGTCTTCTCCTTCAGGTCAAAAATCCCCTATAAAGGAAATTATGGCATTGCTGGATTCACATATCCCAGTTAAAGTAATTCTCCTTTATAACCAGTCACCCAACAGTTGTGGCAAACAGATACCCCCTTTAGAGATGACAAATGCTCTCTAAAGTCAAAACCCTTTAGCTTCACATCTTGGGCTTCAAACAAGATACAAATAGACCCTTCAGCTTCACATCTTGGGCTTTGAACAAGATACAAACCACATTTAGCTTCACGTCTTGGGCTTTGAACAAGACACCAAAACAACCTTTTTCCTCCCATAGAATAGGAGGAACTACGATCGCTCTGATTTCCCTGTTTTGTTAAACGGGAATACGTAGGCATAAGATTGAAAAAATCTTAGCGAGCACACTAATAAAAAAACCCAAACTCCCGTACCTTCATACATCAATCGAAAAGCATCAGTCCTAGTATCCCACCAATAGCCTAAACACCGTGTTCTTAACAAAATAACCTAAGAGAGACCCACAATCTCAATAACATCTGTAAACCAACAGTCATCTGTTTAAACTCAGTATGCAAGCAGGGTTAATTGGAGACATCTATTTCCCTTCCTTCATCAGCTTTAATAGGATAAAAAATGAATCGATCTGTAGTGCCCCAGAGCGACAGTGCTTAAGAACCACATCCATAATCGCTCACTACAGAAAAATGGCGCCCACCGTGGGGCTCGTAGCAGGGCATTTTGTCCCTCTCATCTCTTAGGAAGAAACCTTGAGTTCACAAAATATCACAGAAAGAACGACTCTGCTGGGGAGTCATTGTCTGTATAGGATCATAAGACTAGAGGTCTAGGCTGATTAAGACAAATATATATACTGCTTTTCCTAATTGATATATGTGTTTATTTTTCTGCTTATGGGAATGCGTGTGATGTCGCATGTGGAAATATTGAGTATACACCTAAGATAGGTGATGGCAATGTAGGTAATCTTACTGGGAGTGAATTCCAGTTAAGAGCCCCCGACCGACCATCAAACTCAGTGGAGACTCCCTTTGCAGATACATTGCCTATACGACTTTGGTTGTTGAAAGTAGTGTGGTTGACTGGGTTATCTGAGAAGCTGAGGTTTTTAGTAGACTTAAGCCATTTTGTAGTGCAGAAGCTATCGGAAATAGTTATCATGCGATACTACCCTCATCTGAGATCACTCCAGGATACATCAGCTCGCTGGCGATCTGCTTGCTGTTGTTATCCCAGAGGAGTCAATGATTTTGCGGACAGGTACAAAAAATCACCAGTATAAACCTTTGGGGGGGGGGGGGTAGAGCCTTGACTTCATGACACCGACCCTTTGACCCCATGTTTTTTCTATGTTTTTGTGTGTTGCATTCATACATTCATTTAAAAAACATTAAAATAAAGAAAATCTTCTCTTCTAGTCTCTCTTTTTCAAATTAAACTGAGACAATGATTGCAAATATCAGAGAAAGGAGATTGCGCTAATGGATTTCGGTCGAAGAAAAACTCATAAGTACACCTTCAAGGTTCCAAAGTTAGAGGATTTAAGAGGTCTGGCGAGAATGATCACAAACCACGAGGCTTTTAGAGCCAAGTATGGAGGACCGCTGTCCTTGTTAAGGGTTCATGTAATAGAAGGAATCTTGTCCACGTTAATCCAGTTCTACAATCCAGTTTATCACTGTTTCACATTCCCGGATTATCAGCTAGCACCAACGCTGGAGGAGTATTCTCACCTGACTGATTTACATATTACTGATCAAGCTCCCTTTTCTGGACTGGAAGAAATTCCAAAGGATCAAACCATTGCAAGGACAATTTATTTGGACGAGTCAGAAGTCAGGACTCACATGACCACTAAGGGTAGGATCCAAGGTTTGCCAGCCCAGTTCTTGACAAAGAAAGCCCTGTACTTTGCTAGTATAGGGAACGTGGCCGCTTTTGAGAGCATCTTTGTTTTGCTCACCTACGGGTTATTTTTGTTTCCCAACATCGATAACTTTGTAGATATCAACGCCATTAAGATTTTCCTGATCGGAAACCCTGTACCGACCTTACTTGCAGATGCGTATCATTTGGTACACTTAAGGAATTTATACAGCAGAGGAATGACCACGTGTTGTGTAGCCCTGCTATACAAATGGTCCACTTCTCACTTGCCCAAGTCTGCTGCATTTTGGGATCAAAAGAATACTTTACGTTGGTCGCAGAGAATCATGTCTCTTACCAACTCTGACATCGATTGGTACAATCGAATCTATGACGGGATCAGAATCATCGACCGTTGTGGAAATTTCCCAAATGTACCCCTTATAGGAACTAAGGGGGGAATCAACTATCATCTAATTCTCGTTCATCGTCAATTCGAATACCTGATGTGGCACGTCCCACAGAATGCTCATCTGGAAGGCCTTTTCTTCAAGGAAGGAGAATATGACAGGGCACTAAAGACGGAAATAGTGCATGCCTGGAAACACATTCATAGGAAAGGACGAGAGTCTCTAGGAAAACCAGACTGTGTCTCAGTGGAGCCTTATCTCCACTGGGTACAAACTAGAGCTCTCAAGCTGAGGATGCCTTACCCTCGTCAGGAAGTTCTTCCATTAAGGGACTCTGCCCTTTATTTCATATCTGAGATGGAAAAACTTCAGGTTACTCTCAGCAAAGTTCAGCAGGAGAAGAGGTCTTGGAGGAACAAGTACCATATTCTCAATGTGGTGTGTAAGAAAATACAACAACTGTTAAAAGAAAAAAATGCTCTGATTGAGATTTTAGAGCAACATGTTGTAGAAAATCTGGATGACCAAAGGAATTTGCTCGCTTCTTTCACTTGGCAAAGGAATGACAACCCGACAATGGCCCAAAAGCCCCGGTCAAAGAAAAGGAAAGCACCAGAACCAGCACTTGAGCTCTGCTCAGAGAGGACTCAGGATCCATTAGTTTAGGTTTCCTTTTTCAGCACTTTGTAATCTACTGTATTTCCATTTCCGCAATCCTTTGAATTCAATAAAACGGGGTTTCCCCACTGTTTGATATTTGCAATCTAATTGTCGAAGTTTACTTTGAATAAAAAAAATAATTAATATAATCATTGCATTAATCATTCTCATGTAACGCATTCTTCTTACCTACGAATCTCACGTTTGCGTCTCAATTCTAGAGTCAAACTGTCTCATTCGTACAATACTCGGTCCAATCGTCAGAAAAAGATGGATGATCTCGAGGAAGAGAACAGAGAGTTGAGAGAAGAGATCGACACTCTGAAAGAAGATCTGAGAAAGCTTCATAACGACATGCAAGCTCTAGTAGAAGCTAAGATGCAACAAAGGACTGTGATCTCGGAGATCACATCAATGCCCATAGTGGAGAAGTATGATCCTAGGTACAAGATGCCGAAAGATCGCCCCTGGGGCATGCCACTTAACTATATCCCGGAAGGATATGTTTCGCCGATCACTGAGGATCAGGGAACCGCAGCAGGAACCGCTGGACCTGAAGGTTACAAACTTCGCAGCAGGAACCGCTGGACCTGAAGGTTACAAACTTTGGGAAAGGGAAGATGCCAGGGGCATGACAGCAACTCCTAAAGGTTACAAGCTTCGGGAGATACCGAGGGTCTCGGCCATAATGACTATACCACCACCCGTGGTACACACTGTCCCAGAAGGACAGATTCCACAGATACCTTCTGGTGGAAACGTCAGCATGTTTAACAGAATGAATGAATTCCAGGAACAATTCCTGGAAATGCAGAAGGAACTGCAAGCCATTCGCGATCAGGATCTATTTGGAAAGGACGCCGCGGACCTTTGTTTGGTCCCTAATGTGAAAGTTCCACACAAGTTCCAAGTGCCTGACTTTGAAAAATACAAGGGTAACTCTTGCCCTCAGAGTCATTTAGTGATGTACGCTCGGCGAATGTCAGCTCAGACAAAGAACCAGGAGCTACTAATTCATTACTTTCAGGATAGTTTAACCGGTGCCGCATTAAAATGGTACATGGGTTTAAACCGCGCTACGATCGGCACGTTCAAAGATCTTGGCACTGCTTTCGTCCAACAATATAAATACAATTTTGATATGATGCCGGACAGACATTAACTCAGATCGATGTCACAAAAGGACAAGGAAACCTTTAAAGAATACGCTCAGAGATGGCATGAAATTACCGCTCAGATTTCTCCACCTCTTGAGGAAAAAGAGATGACAAAGATCTTCTTAAAGACCTTAAGCCCATCTTACTACGACAGAATGGTCGCCAGTGTGCCCAGTGACTTCACCGAGATGGTGGGCATGGGAGTTCGTCTTGAGGAAGCAGTCCGGGAAGGACGTTTAGTAAAAGACGCTGGATCATCAAGTAGTACAAAATGATACGGTAGTGCTCTCCCTAAGAAAAAAGAGCAGGATATTGGGAATATCTCTCTCGAAAAGCAAAGGCGACGATATTAACCAGTAGCAACTGTAACTCCTGCTATCAATTCTGTGCCTGTTCCTACGTATCAACCTCAGGTTGCGCAGAGCCAACCGAATCAATAGGAATTTCAGCAAAGGACACAACAGTCTCTTCAGGAGGCTCGTCCTCCATACAACAACAACCGTACAACGCGACCACCAGGGTTCGACCCTATACTAATGTTGTACACAGAATTGCTTCTGTTACTACTGGTCAAGGGGCATGTCCAAACTAAGTCTTCTCTTACAGTACCGAAAAATCTGCCTTTCTGGTTCAAAGCGGACCAGACTTGTCCTTACCATCAAGGAGGACCAGGGCATAACATAGAAAACTGTCTCAGTTTCAAATCCGATGTGCAAAAGCTTGTTAGTAGCGGGGTATTATCTTTCAAGGATACGAATCCTAATGTTCTCACAAACCCACTACCTCAACATGGGAAAGCTGCAGTCAATTTGATAGAGGGAGAGTCTAACAACACCTATCAAATTCATGATGTACTCTTATTAAGGGCCAACTTGGTCAAGATGCATTTTTAGACAGAGTGGATACGGCCATGTGCCACCTCATAACTATCACCAGTGTGATATCTGCTCTAAGAACAATCAGGGATGTTCTATGGTGCAATCAGCTCTACAGGAACAATTGGATCTCGGATGGATCCAAGAGCATCGAGTTCGTGGATTCAGCATGACCTATACGAATTCCAACGTCATTCAGAACAACGACATCCGTACAATGAATGTCAACTTGGTGGAGATGCACTCAAGGCAAAGCCAGTATCATAATCTGCCACGTCACGATTATAATTCCTGTCTGACTTACTCGGTAAACAAACAGGGATGCTCTTTTGTACAAGAGGCCCTCCAGCATCAGGTGGATCTTGGATGGATCCAGGACTACCATGATAGAAATCCCTATCAGATCAACATGATTAAAATCTTTGATATTCGTCTGATGAATACCAGCTTGGTGGAGTTACACGCCAGGCAGGTCCAACTTGGTTTTCTCACTTCGCATGATTATCTGAACTGTAAAGGATGTTGTGAGAGTAACCAAGGGTGAACTCTCATTCTGAGAACTTTACAACACTTGTTAAACCACTGGTGGCGTCCAATCTATATGTTTGAAGACACGCAACAAATCAGTGTGGTTGATGGGAACCCTACTCGGCATCGAAGTCAGGATGTCTGATCTACAGAAACAGATCTAGCAAGGTTACACTGCATTCAAAGCGGGTGTGTCCAGGTGCCACCACACAACTATGAACGTTGTAGAGTCTGTCTGGAAAATAACCAAAGATGTTACCTCGTGCGAGCAACCCTTCAGAGCCAGTTGGATCGCAAGGAGATTCACCCATACCTAGCTTCGGGGTCTATTCACTAGACGCCAGACTACTTTGCAGATCAAATTAGAGACATGGTTGTAAGCTCTGACCCTGAGAGGAACAAGGATGTTTGTGCCATTATCCCTCTACTGGATGAATCAAAGGTTCTTAGCAAGGAACTGATTGACGTTACTTACGACAGTCAAAAAAATCAGAAGGCTCTTGTAGTTATCTATCTACCGGGACCAGTACCGTATGAATCAGCTAAGGCGATCCCTTACAAATACGGTGCAATGATAATTGAGAATGTAAAGGAAATTCCATTACCCTCCGTCGTGAATATTGCAGACATCAGTCATGTAACACGGAGCGGTTGAATCTTCAACCGAGGAGTTGCAGAACCTAACAAAGAAAAGGAACCTCAAACGAAAGTTCCTAATCCTCCAGTCGGTCAATCTAATGGTACCGACCTTTCAAAAAACAATGATGAGATGCTAAAGCTCATCCAAAGGAGTGAATACAACATTGTTGACCAACTGTTACAAACTCCTTCAAAGATCTCAGTGCTATCACTTTTACTCAGTTCCGAAGCCCACAGAGAGGCCCTACAGAAAGTCTTAGAGCAGGACTTTGTGGAACAGGATGTGTCAATATGACAGTTCGATAGCATCATCTCTAACATCACTTCCTACAACAACTTAGGATTCAGTGATGAGGATTTTCCAGAGGGGGCAAAAGCCACAACATGGTGCTCAATATCACAGTTAACTGCCAGGATGATGCTTTAGCCAGCGTACTGGTAGACACAGGATCGGCCATCAATGTTATACTGAAGTCCACTTTAATGCGACTATCATTCATAGGACCCCCGATGAGGGGAAGTGAGGTCATCGTCAAAGCCTTTGACAGATCTCAGAAAGCAGTTATCAGCGAAGTCGACCTTCCCATAACTATCGATCCTCACACTTTCCTCATTACTTTACAGGTCATGGACATCCGAGCAACATACAGTTGCTTATTAGGAAGACCTTGGATACACCAGGCTAGGGCGGTCACTTCGACACTGCACCAAAAACTGAAGTTCGTCAAGAACGATCAACTAGTCACAATTTATGGAGAACAAGCCTTTCTCGTGAGTAACCTGTCATTATCTACTTGTGTAGAACCCGAGGAGGTTGTTGGGACTCAGTTCCAAGCATTGTCGGTGAGCAATGAGAATCAATCGGAGAAAGGAACCTCGATTTCCTCATACAGAGATGCTCTCAAAGTGATCGAGAATAACAATGCAAAAGGATGGGGACAACTTGTCATTCCCACTGATGATAAAACAAAGAAGGGTCTTGGTTTTTCTGTAACCTGCACCCAAACAGCTGCTAACGATGAAAGTCTTCATCTCATTCAGGACTTCTTCCACAGTGGAGGTTTCCTTCACCCAATGCCTCAAGCAGTCCATGCTATCAATGAGGGAGATTCCTCCGATACGGATGAGGAATGGAAGTCCTATCTCAACGAGGACGGTTATATGTCTCAGGAAGAAGTGCCTACGCCCTTTTGCTATCCCGCACAGAGTCCGAGATTTATACCGAGGTCAGACGTCGAAATGATATACGGAGGTTGTGATCCTGAAGGATCTCGTGCTCCACCAAACTCATTAGAGGAGGACACTCTGATGAAGGACAACTTTGACCACGACTATTATGGCCCGATGGATGGCCTGCCTATCTGGCAGCCATACCCAGGAGAGTTGGGGCAAGGAAATCACCCGAACAATGAAAATTAGCTGATCATCATTGAAAAGAATACTTGTGTCCCCGCCATGTCATGGGATCAACACTCAGGTCATTCAGAACCTATCCAGTATGACGATGAATTGGCAAAGCTTGCCAGACTAGAATTCATCAACTACACTTTTCCCGAGGTCAACGTCATCGAAAGAGATGACTCCTCCAGTTCCAAAGAAGTGTGGGACACCCTAGGACAACCAAGTGGAAAATACGACTATATGGTCAAGTACACCGCTCCCGAAAGCTCTCGTATCAGGTTCGAAGATATCCAGCCAACTGGATGGGGAGATTTTCCTGAGAGCACAAATACTATGCAAAATACGACTGAGGAATCCTCCTATGACAACTCTGCCCGGGAGACAGATTTTAATGATCATGCTCCACCAGAAATCAGCGTTATTTCTGAAGACGAATCAAGGAAGGTACCCGACTTTGTGATTCACCGAGGAGTTCGCCGCCAATGGGTTGCAGTCGATGTTCCGAATATTGTTCATAAGTCAAAGTAATTGTCGTCTTTAACCTTTCACCCTGCCCAGGTGAAACGGATGTTTTGATAGGGCTCACTTTCTGTAAATTTCCCTCTTCGCTTCGTCCAAAGTGACAGAGTTTGTTTTATAGGGCTGTAGTTTCAAGAATCAACTTATTCATAAATAAAATAACATCGTTCTGTAATTTCCGCAGTTATTGCTGTTTTCTCTTTTTGCTTTTTCAGAAAATGGTAATCCTAAAAAACAACTCAATAATAAAAACAAGCAGTTTTTCAAAGAAAATACACTGCACACACACTTGCATTTTCTCTATCTCTTCTAAACACAAATCCTCACGTCATGCAGATTGCTTGTTTTAAACCCCGTTGAAACATACGATCCGATGCCTTCTCCCAACTTTGAATTCCCGGTATTTGGGGCTGAAGAAGAAGTTCACGACGAAATTCTAAAAGAGATCTCCTGATTACTCAGACTAGAGGAAGGGTCCATTGAACCTCACAAAGAGCCGTTGGAAACGGTCAACTTGGGTTCAGAAAAAGAGAGAAAAGAAATAAGGATTGGGGCACTGTTCAGTCCAACTGCCAAAGAGAGTTTAACAAAGCTTCTCAAAGAGTTTTCCGATGTATTCGTTTGGTCCTATCAGGACATGCCAGGGTTGGATACCAGCATCGTGGAACATCACTTACCATTACGGTCAGAATGTCCACCAGTGAAACAAAGACTGAGACGAACTCATCCGGACATGGCCATCAAAATCAAAGAGGAGGTACAGAAACAGATTGACGCAGGTTTCCTCGCCACATCGGAGTATCCTCAATGGTTAGCCAACATAGTACTCGTTCCGAAAAAGAATGGAAAGGTTAGAATGTGTGTAGACTACAGAGATCTAAACAAGGCTAGTCCAAAGGACGACTTTTCTTTACCACACATTGACATGCTGGTAGACAGTACAACAAAGTTCAAAGTTTTCTCCTTCATGGATGGATTCTTGGGAAATAATCAGATAAAAATGGCACCGAAAGACATGGAGAAAACTTCGTTCATTACCCCATGGGGTACCTTTTGTTACAAGGTAATGCCGTTCAGTTTGAAGAACGCCATTGCAATCTATCAAAGGGCCATGACGACTCTGTTTCATGACATGATACACAAGGAAATTGAGGTATATGTCAATGACATGATTGCCAAATCTAAGACAGAAGAGGAGCATGTGACCCACCTGTCAAAACTATTTGAGCGGTTGAGAAAGTACAAACTCCGCTTGAATCCCAACAAGTGCACCTTCGGTGTCCGTTCAGGGAAACTTTTAGGGTTCATCGTCAGCCAGAAAGGAATTGAGGTTGATCCTGACAAGGTCAAGGCCATTCAAGAAATGCCTTCTCCGAAAACTGAAAAACAAGTCAGAGGATTCTTGGGACGTTTGAAATACATCTCCAGATTCATATTCTTCATGACCGCGACATGTGCGTCGATTTTCAAATTACTCAAAAAGAACCAGGACTGCGTTTGGATAGAAGATTGCTAAACCGCCTTCGACAATATCAAGGAATATCTGTTGAACCCACCGATTCTATCACCTCCAGTGGAAGGAAGATCACTGATCATCTACTTCACAGTCCTAGAGGACTCCATGGGCTGTGTACTTGGGCAACAAGACGAAACCAAAAGGAAAGAGTCTGCCATCTACTATCTGAGCAAGAAATTCACCAACTGCGAGACTCGGTACACTATGTTTGAGAAAAATTGCTGCGCTTTGGCTTGGCCAGCCAAACGTCTTCGCCAGTACATGATTTGTCACACTACTTGGTTAATCTTAGAGATGGATCCAATCAAGTATGTATTTGAAAAACCTGCTCTCACGGGAAGGATTGCCCGTTGGAAGATGTTGTTATCAGAATACCACATCGAATACCACGCTAAAAAAGCCGTTAAGGGGAGTATTTTAGCCGATCATTTGGCTCACCAACCGATTGACGATCAGGAATCAATCAGGCCTGATTTCCCAGATGAAGATGTCATGTATTTGAAAATGAAAGACTACGATGAACCGCTACCCAGTGAAGGGCCAGAACCAGGTTCCCAATGGGGACTAATCTTTGACGGAGCTGTCAATCATTACAGAAACGGAATTGGGGTAATCATCATAACACCTCAGGGTACCCACATTCCTTTCACTGCCAGACTTACATTCAAGTGCACAAACAACGAGGCCGAATACGAAGCTTGTATCATGGGTCTCAAAGAAGCGATCGATTTGAGAATAAAAAACTTGGATGTATATGGCGACTAAGCCCTGGTTATCAATCAGATCAAAGGAGATTGGAACACTTACCAATTAGGACTGATCCCTTACAAAGATTACGCAAGAAGGTTGTTATCCTTCTTCAACAGAATCGAGTTTCATCATATCCCTCGTGAAGAGAATCACATGGTTGATGCCTTAGCCACCCTCTCTTCCATGATTAGTGTAGGTCAATGGAGCGACCTACCTAAGATCGACATAAGGCGTCTTGAAAGGCCCGCTTACATCTTCACAGTTGAAGCAGTCATAGACGACAAACCTTGGTATCACGATATCAAATGCTTCCTTCAGAAACAAGAGTACCCACCTGCGGAACTAAGAAAGGACAGAAAGACCCTCAGAAGACTAGCAGGCAGCTTCTTTCTGAGCGGTGATACTGTAACACCCCAATTCCCATCGCGAATAAATAATACATAATTAAATCAGAGTGAATAAATTTTTTATCCTTAGACAGAAACAAGGATGCCACATTTAAATAAAGCAAACACAATCCCTGCTCATAAATTTGATACATAACACAAAATGGAATAATCATAAAAGGGAAACTTTTTCCAACAAAAAGGAAAGTTCAATTATGGAATAAAGCGGAAAGATCCATAACTGACTTGTTTTACAAAATAAATGGTTTTATAACATCAAAATATTCATACAAAGTTAATACAAAATAGATCCAACAAATGTATACATATATAACAAAAGCGTTCCCCGACTCCCGTGTTACGTATTAGAGCAGACAGACCGACAAAAGGATGGAGAACTAATCTTCACAAAAGCCTCCAAGATACTAATCTGCAATTGCCTCATAGAGCAATAAACCACAGCAGAAGGGTGAGAAATAACAACTAAATCAAGATTGCATAATAATATGCAAACACATATAAATTCACATGCATAATTATTCTCACCACAAGCATCACATACTAATACATATAGCATGCCACAGATACATAACATAGTTCTAATAATCTAACCTAATAACATATTCACACATAATGCATACCAAAGTTATGACATATGGAAACACACCACCACATCACATATATTCATATATAACATATCATAGATAATTAATACAATCATTGTAATGTACAACATACCCACAAAACATAACATATGTCTATACATAAAACATATCATCCATAACCGATGCATTTATCACGAATGCATATCAAATCACCAATGCTATCACAAGCTTAACACATAATCAATCAATTCACAATTTTCCACACATAATCAATCCATTCATGATTTTCCACACATAATCAATCCATTCATGGTTTATGCAAATGCAAAGAGACCGACACAACGACTCTATGCAAATGCAATGCGGTACCGTTCCATCCATCATTCTCATCATTAATTCACTCAGGAATTATTGGAATCATCGCTTGTTACTTAGTGTAACTCCCCGTCGGGCAAACGATGTTCCCCGTCGCTTTAGGTCCTCTCGGTATAAGGCTCACGACGTTTATGGATCACTTTAGGTCCTCTTTGTATAAGGCTTAAGATCCGATCGCTTTAGGTCCTCTTTGTATAAGGCTCACGATCGTCTGTAATGTCGCTTTAGGTCCTCTTTGTATAAGGCTCACGACCGTTACAGCAGATTTCCTCGGGAATCGTTTCGTCACTCACACCCACTAGGGCAAACAACATCACAAGAATGCATATCATGATGCTTGGCATACAATGACTCATGACAATCAAATGCATAACATACATAACCATATGAACCATCTCAACATCAATAATCATGCATTGAAATCAAACCCAAAACAATGCATTTCATCATAATCCACAAACCACAACAATTAGCATTTTAGCATATACACTCGTATCAATTCACATCAAGAATTACTCACCATCAACCACAATAATCACAACAACTTATCACATGCTTCAACATCATATATACCACAACAATCCCACAAAACATCATAACAACATACATTGATATTCAATCAAACAATGTATCTTACCACACGACAACATCATTATCACAAAATTTCATCACATGCATTCACATCATACAACAACACACAAGCTATACTATATATATTAAAAGCATACCACATGATAACACATCAATCGCACATAATTACGACGGTAAAAGTAAAAAAAATGACACTATTCCAATTCTCGACACCATTAAATCGGCCACTAGTCTCAGAACCATTTTTATAAGAAAGAACGTTTCATTAGCTTTCCAACGCATCCAACCGCGCCTCAATCCGACTTACGGCCCAAAAGTTATGACAAGAACAAAATGGAAAATCTGTCATGTTCGCTTTCCTATTCGCAATGCGAACCCCCAGCGAACCATGGCAGAGAAAAAAATAGCATAAAGTTCACAATGCGAACACCCAGCAAACCTTTGCTTTCCCCTTCGCAATGCGAATTCCCTGCGAACCGTGGCAGAGAAAAAACAGCAGAAAGTTCGCAATGCGAACCTCCCGCGAACCGTCGCTTTCCCTTCGCTGCCCTATTCGCAGTGCGAACCTGCGAACTCAGAAATCCCAGCAGCGCTGTTGTTCACTCCAACCAAACATTTCCCTCACCAAAACACTTCCAAACCATAACATAACAACCATAACATATCCCAATCATAACAACAAGTATTCTACAACATTTATATCGAAATTCAACCGCGAAAACATCGATTTCTATCAATTGTTCATCAATTTATCAATGAGAAAAAGTTGTGAAACAACCAAAACAATTACAACAAACAACACATATACATACACAAGCAAGATATAATCGAAACTTCTCACCCTTATCCGATTAATCGCGCTTGAAACGGATCTATGTCGATTTCCACCTCTTTTCCTTTTCTCTATTTCTTTCCTCTCCTTTTCCTTCTTTCTCTCTTTCTTTCCTTTCCCTTTCTTTTCTCTCTTTTTCTCTCCACTTTCTATTTATTAAAAATATCTAATTTTTCTAAAATATCTAACCTCTCAAAATGACCATTTTACCCCTCAGCTCAAATATCTCGCAAACGCTCTCAAAATGCAATAAAACATAATAACGATGAAAAATATATTGCCAAATAAAAGTCAAGAATAAAATAATATAAAAATGAAAATAATTAAATCGACTCGATTAAATAAATAAGACAAAACAGGGCGTTACAATTATCCCCCACTTAGACATTTTCGTCCTAAAAAATATACTTGGTGCAAACAACTCCGGATACGACTCTCGCATCCGACTAACAAACTATCATGCCAACAAAAGGCACCCCACGAATAACACAAAATGACAAACCACCTCGCTAACAGCAGCTACAACAACGACACGACAACGACGACAACTACAACGACAAGATGCAAAGCCCACACAATGCAATTGACGACTAACTCACGACCCAAGAATACCCAAGTTACGAACACACACAGGTTCACTCTTGAACCAAAACACAACAAGATCGTTACCCTCACCACAGGTAACACTCCCCTAATTCCCCACACAGGAATTAGCTACTCGCACTTGAACCATCACGATGGAAACGAGGCAACCACACAAACAAGAACATAAAGTTCCACGACCCAACATCGTTCCAATAACCTCTACATAACCACAATAGCAACATCCTTGTCACACAACAATATTACAACACTGCTACGATTCCCCAATCGAACATATAACCAAAACATCCATCTACATAGTAGCCCATGAATAATATTTAAACCTTTCACCTAACACTTCCATACTGAAACGTCCAATGGTCTCATCATTCCTACACGTTTCCAATGTTCAACCTATGAACCCTTACAAGTCACACATGCATATACGAAATGTGCCACATCACACTTTCGATACGCACTTGGATTACTCGTAACCATCAAAACTATCAATCCTACGTCCAAAGTCTAACTCTTTCTCATATTCACCAAAAATCACTGTTCACTTTTAATATACCCAACCTCACACTATCAGATGTCAATTTACACACCAAATCAAATCTCTAAATTCTTCCAAAAGTTCCCACTCTTTAACCATCAAAGCAGACATATGTAAAAACTTTCAACTTAACTCATCAGGCATGACACTAACTTCACCAATAGGATAATTCGAGCCAAGGTCATAACTCATCACAAATTCCAACCATCCTTACGGTCTCATACTATATTCCTTCCGACCAAACAGGTACTCAATATTCTCGTGATTACCAAACACTTCGAACCTAGAACCATAAAGATAATACCTCCAAATTTTCCAACACAATACCACCACAACTAATTCCAAATCCTGAATAGTATAGACCCTTTTATGAATCCTCAATTGTCGTAAAGTATAAGCTACGACTTTACCCTCTTGCATTAACACATTGACTAAACTCATCAAAGACGCATCCCAATACCTCACAAACGGTTTATCAAGATCACGTAGTATCAAAATTGGAGCCGTAGACAACTTCTACTTTAGCTCTCTGAAACTTTCCTTACAACGAACATCCCAAACAAACGACTTACCTTTTGCAAGTCAATCGAAGTAACGAAAACGCTAACTTGGAAAAGCCTTCCATAACCTCCGGTAATAACCAACTAAAGTCCAAAAAGATTCTAATCTCCTTAACCAACTTCAGAGCCTCTCATCGTAGAACTGCATCTACTTCCGATGGATCCATAACCATACTCTCATCTGAAATAACATATCCAAAAAAACTAACCTTTTTCAACCCAAATTCTCACTTCGATAATTTAGTAGAAAGCTCCCTCTCTTTCAGCCCTTGTAACTCAATCCTCAAATACACTACATTCTCATCCTTTGATTTAAAATAAATCAGAATATCATCCAATAAACATCACTATGAACTTATCTAAACAAGTATGGAAGATACGATTCCTCTACTCCACAAACATTACAGACGCATTACTAACACCAAATAACATCACTATACGTTGTAATGCCCAACCAAATTCCAAAAGATATAAATTCTTAAAGCTTTTGCAAAATTCTTCACTGGGTAATTGGTTACTCACATACAAGCTTAACAGAGTAAATAACACCCTAATCCGATGATAACAACCATAACCAGTCACATGAAATCGATCAAAGCCTCAACTCACACAATTCACCACTCTTATCAAACATTCCAAACAATTGCAATTTCACTCAAACTCAACCAAACCATTCCAGTCATCTATTCATGAAAGTGGACACTTGTTCTCAATCATTACCTTATTCAACTGTTAGTAATCCATACACAATTTCTTCTCTTAACAGTCCAAATTCCATAAATCCCAACTGGACCAACATACCAAAACCTCTAATCCGTCTCATCTTCCGATATAAGAATCTTCATCGACTCAACAAAACAATCCGTAATCATTTTCTTAAATTCCAAACAATTCATTGCACACACTATCAAGGTCGGAAAGACACGTCTATTCCATCCAACATAATTTCGTCTACTATCAACGAGAGATTAAGGGTGATCAGTTCCTCAATTTGTCAATAGACAACCGACAATCATGATGGGGCATAAACCGTCTTTACCAAACTATAATAGCATTTCTTGCATCATGTGCACAAAACTACCTAAGGCACAAATCCTTAGTTGACATAAACCTTACCTCCGCATTCCCTCTGGAATCAGGAAAACACTGTCCAAACAACACTTACAATCTTGCAACCAACGCTCCACAACTGAAGCAACATGGAGAAGCACCAGCTTCTCCCCCACTTATTTCATTCTCACACCTGAAGACAAAGGATTAGGAAACCAGAAAGTACTGACAATGTTTCACACACATATCACGTACTAAGGAACAAAAAACATCGACAGTATTCAACTGTCACACCAACTGACTCAACAACTTGGCCGGACGGACCGACCTGCTCTGATACCACTAATGTAACACCCCAATTCCCATCGCGAATAAATAATATATAATTAAATCAGAGTGAATAAATTTTTTATCCTTAGACAGAAACAAGGATGCCACATTTAAATAAAGCAAACACAATCCCTGCTCATAAATTTGATACATAACACAAAATGGAATAAACATAAAAAGGAAACTTTTTCCAACAAAAAGGAAAGTTCAATTATGGAATAAAGCGGAAAGATCCATAACTGACTTGTTTTACAAAATAAATGGTTTTATAACATCAAAATATTCATACAAAGTTAATACAAAATAGATCCAACAAATGTATACATATATAACAAAAGCATTCCTCGACTCCCGTGTTACGTATCAGAGCAGACAGACCGACAAAAGGATGGAGAACTAATCTTCACAAAAGCCTCCAAGATACTAATCTGCAATTGCCTCATAGAGCAACAAACCACAACAGAAGGGTGAGATATAACAACTAAATCAAGATTGCATAATAATATGCAAACACATATAAATTCACATGCATAATTATTCTCACCACAAACATCACATACTAATACATATAGCATGCCACAGATACATAACATATTTCTAATAATCCAACCTAATAACATATTCACACATAATGTATACCAAAGTTATGACATATGGAAACACACCACCACATCACATATATTCATATATAGCATATCATAGATAATTAATACAATCATTGTAATGTACAACATCCCCACAAAACATAGCATATGTCTATACATAAAACATATCATCCATAACCGATGCATTTATCACGAATACATATCAAATCACCAATGCTATCACAAGCTCAACACATAATCAATCAATTCACAATTTTCCACACATAATTAATCCATTCATGATTTTCCACACATAATCAATCCATTCATGATTTATGCAAATGCAAAGAGACCGACACAACGACTCTATGCAAATGCAATGCGATACCGTTCCATCCATCATTCTCATCATTAATTCACTCAGGAATTATTGGAATCATCGCTTGTTACTTAGTGTAACTCCCCGTCGGGAAAACGATGTTCCCCGTCGCTTTAGGTCCTCTCAGTATGAGGCTCACGACGTTTATGGATCGCTTTAGGTCCTCTTTGTATAAGGCTCAAGATCCGACCGCTTTAGGCCCTCTTTGTATAAGGCTCACGATCGTCTGGAACATCGCTTTAGGTCCTCTTTGTATAAGGCTCACGACCGTTACAACAGATTCCCTCAGGAATCGTTTCTTCGCTCACACCCACTAGGGCACACGACATCAAAAGAATGCATATCATGATGCTTGGCATACAATGACTCATGAAAATCAAATGCATAACATACATAACCATGTGAACCATCTCAACATGAATAATCATGCATTGAAATCAAACCCAAAACAATGCATTTCATCATAATCCACAAACCACAACAATTAGCATTTTAGCATATACACTCATATCAATTCACATCAAGAATTACTCACTATCAACCACAACAATCACAATAACTTATCACATGCTTTAACATCATATAAACCACAACAATCCCACAAAACATCATAACAACATACATTGATATTCAATCAAACAATGTATCTTAACACACAACAACATCATTATCACAACATTTCATCACATGCATTCACATCATACAACATCACACAAGCTATACGATATATATTAAAAGCATACCACATGATAACACATCAATCGCACACAGTTACGACGGTAAAAGTCGACAAAATGACACTATTCCAATTCCCGACACCATTAAATCAGCCACTAGTTTCAAAACGATTTTTATAAGAAAGAACGTTTCATTAGCTTTCCAACGCATCCAACCGCGCCTCAATCCGACTTACGACCCAAAAGTTATGACAAGAACAAAATGGAAAATCTGTCATGTTCGCTTTCCTATTCGTAATGCGAACCCCCAGCGAATCATGGCAGAGAAAAAAACAGCATAAAGTTCACAATGCGAACACCCAGATAACCTTCGCTTTCCCCTTCGAAATGCGAATTCCCTGCGAACCGTGGCAGAGAAAAAATAGCAGAAAGTTCGCAATGCGAACCTCCTGCGAACCATCGCTTTCCCTTCGCTGCCCTATTCGCAGTGCGAACCTGCGAACTCAGAAATCCCAGCAGCGCTATTGTTCACTCCAAACAAACATTTCCCCCACCAAAACACTTCCAAACCATAACATAACAACCAGAACACATCCCAATCATAACAACAAGTATTCTACAACATTTATATCGAAATTCAACCGCAAAAACATCGATTTCTATCAATTGTTCATCAATTTATCAATGACAAAAAGTTGTGAAACAACCAAAACAATTACAACAAACAACACATATACATACACAAGCAAGATATAATCGAAACTTCTCACCCTTACCCGATTAATCGCGCTTGAAACGGATCTATGTCGATTTCCACCTCTTTTCCTCTTCTCCATTTCTTTCCTCTCCTTTTCCTTCTTTCTCTCTTTCTTTCCTTTCCCTTTCTTTTCTCTCTTTTTCTCTCCACTTTATATTTATTAAAAATATCTAACCTCTCAAAATGACCATTTTACCCCTCATCTCAAATATCTCGCAAACGCTCTCAAAATGCGATAAAACATAATAACGATGAAAAATAATATATTTCCAAATAAAAGTCAAGAATAAAATAATATAAAAATGAAAATAATTAAATCAACTCGATTAAATAAATAAGACGAAACGGGGCGTTACAGATACGCTCTATAAGAGGAACTTTGACATGGTCTTGCTCCGATGTGTAGACAGACCAGAAGCAGACATGCTGATAAACGAAATTCACGAAGGATCCTTTGGAACTCATGCCAATGGACATACAATGGCGAGAAAAATTCTGAGAGCAGGGTACTATTGGTTGACCATGGAATCCGACTGCTACAAGTACATGAGGAGGTGTCACAAGTGTCAGATATACTCAGACAAGATCCATGTACCGCCTACACATCTCAAAGTTCTTTCTTCTCCATGGCCTTTTTCCATATGGGGAATCAATATGATCGGCATGATCGAACCTAAGGCTTCGAATGGACATCGGTTCATCCTGGTAGCCATTGATTACTTCACCAAGTGGGTCAAAGCAGCGTCATACACCAATGTTACCCGACAAGTGGTGGTCCGATTTATCAAAAATAATATCATCTGCCGTTATGGTGTTCCGAGCCAGATCATTACTGATAATGGATCCAACTTGAACAATAAGATGATGAAAGAGTTGTGTGCTGAGTTCAAGATCAAACACCATAATTCATCTCCCTACCAACCCAAGATGAACGGAGCGGTAGAAGAGGCTAACAAGAACATCAAGAAGATCGTTCAAAAGATGGTTGTGACCTATAAAGATTGGAACGAGATGCTACCTTTTGCTCTTCACGGTTATCGCACATCTGTCCGCACTTCAACAGGGGCAACCTCTTTCTCTCTATTATATGGTATGGAGGCAGTGCTCCCCATAGAAGTAGAGATCCCATCAATCCAGGTATTGATGGAAGCTAAGTTAACAGAAGCTGAATGGTGCCAAAGCCGGCACGACGAACTAAATCTGATCGAGGAAAAATGAATAACGGCACTGTGCCATGGTTAGTTGTATCAATAAAGAATGAAGAAGACGTTTGACAAAAGGTCTGACCTCGCGTCTTCAGGAAATGAGACCTTGTGCTCAAAAAGATACAATCATTTCTCACTGACTTTCAGGGCAAATGGACTCCGAATTATGACGGCCCCTGTGTGGTCAAGAAAGCTTTCTCAGGCGGCGCCTTGAGACTTGCAACCATGGACGGAGAGGAATTTGCCTACGCCACAAATGTTGATGTAGTCAAGAAATACTTCGCCTAAACTAAAAAAAATGTCTCGGTGGATTGAAAACCCGAAAGGGAAGTCCAGGCAAAAATTAGAGACATAATCAAAAATCATCCCGGTGGATTAGAAATCTCAAAGTACAATCCAGTCAAAAGTTAAGGATAATGGCAAGTAACTATGTTCAACAGGGGCAAGTCCCTCAACAGCGGTAATGCCATCCATCAGAAGAAAAACTCCAGTCGCGGTCATCTTCGACAGAAGCTCAGGATGCCCCGAGTTCAAAGTTGGTAGAAGGATAGTGGTCGTTGTGTTTCAATGTAACCCTTTTCCCTTAAATTACCATTTTCTAACTTTGTAAATACTCTATGGAATCATGCGTTTGACTGATTTCCATCATATCAAAAAAATTTGAGCCCTTGTGCTTTTGTTTGCAGTTCTTATTTGTTTTAGCTTTACAAAATGACGTTTTTAACATGATTAATGATTCTTGAAATAAAACAAAAATGAATTTACTTGTTAAACTTTTTCTGCTTTTAACATAAAGATGGCAATTCTTTTGACTGTTGAACATCGAAAGAACATCAATCGCTTCTCTAGAAGTAAGCGAGCTTCAAAGTGTAGAATCAAAGTACTCCTTCTAAACCAGTACGCCTGAACGAAGGATCAACTGTGTTAGATGCAAATATTCTGTCCGACACCCCCGGTAGAGTTCTTACCTCTTAATCCCGACCAACGGTTATTCCCCACAGGGACTACTTCTCCTAAGCAAGGCAGAATTGTTATCTTGAACCAACGATACTTTTTATCTCCCACTGTGGCCGAGTATCCAGTCGTGTTCATCTACTAGTTTGTATGTCGTGTCAGTTTTGTCAACATATACATACATGCATCATGCATTACTGGTTTACATTCATATTCATATTGCATCACTATCACTCTAGTAGGTCTTGTCCCCTAGTGATAAAAGTCTTCACAATCGAGTTGTCGGTTCTTTCCTCGTCAGGAAATGTTACGTCTGAACAATCTCTCTCCTCCAATTTATTTATGGATTAGAGTTGGCCCTTGACCGCTTTGATAACTTGAACCTCTGAGAAAACCAGAGAACTTTCGACAAACATCACTCTTCTCCATTGAAGATGATATCCTCGCTTTCCCGGATTAAGGAAAATCCCCAGAGAAAGCCCTCTTAATCAAAGATTTCGCAATACAGCAGTTTTTCCCTGAAAAAATCCGCTGACGAAAAGGTCATCAGCACCTCAAAATTGGATCACATCATATGGCATTTCTCTGAGAAGATCTCCAAGAAAAGTATGATGTAATATCCCCAAGCTGGAAGCAGACTCTCAAGAGACTCGTTCTCCCCAGTAGGGTCAACAAATGGCATCTCCAACAGAGAAGTTTGTACACCTCTACAGTTCAGACAGATGGGCCCCCCAGCAAGTCTGACCTCAAAACTTTTTCCATCAAATGGCATCTCCCCAAGAAAATTCGGCGAGAAGTTTGAGAAAAACCGCTACGAATAGCGTCCCTTGTCAAGAAGTTTATTGACAAAAGAAACTGAGACCAGTTCCTTGGTAGGAAACCAGGATCGAGGGGAAGTTTATTTCAGAAACTTAGACCAGTTCCTTGGTAGGAAACCAGGATCGAGGGGAAGTTTATTTCAGAAACTTAGACCAGTTCCTTGGTAGGAAACCAGGATCGAGGGGAAGTTTATTTCGAAAACTTATACCAGTTCCTTGGTAGGAAACCAGGATCGAGGGGAAGTTTAGTTCAGAAACTGAGACCAGTTCCTTGGTACAAAGACCAGGATCGAGGGGAAGTTTACCTTTTCTAAGAATCATTACTTAGCAAAAGAATAAGGATGCGCAAACTACCATTCTTAACCACCATCAAAATTTCGGGTATTCCGATATTTAATCCTCTTGCACCCCGAATGCCCGAATACCTTTGCCATTCACACCTTCGGGTCCAAGAAGATTAAATAGGGGCATCTGTCATACCCCAAATTTTGACCACTAAGATTCCCATCATTGTGCAAATCATCATCACAATATGGATGTACCTTTGTGCTTCATCAATCTCCTCAAGGAATTGTTGAGCATTCACTACAATCAAACTTAGGGTTTCAAGCCCTCTCAGGGCTCTTAGACAAAGGATCAATCAAGGAATGACATGATATTCAACTTGTCTAGCCTCTAAAACATCCCCAATGGATCAAGAGGACTCCTACATCAAGGATTAAGCACAAGGCTACAACATTCCAAGTGGATTAAGCCTCAAGATCGCCAGTGTCACCAAATTAGGGTTTGGTCAACCAGGGCCTCCAGATGGAAATTTTCCTCTGGACATGAGCCAATGCTTCAAATCATAACCTATGATGATCCAAGGGACATCATGGACCCAATCATCAAGTCAATTTAACCTCAGGGGATGCATTCACAAAAAATCAGGAATTAGGGTTTCTTGACCTAATTCACCCCTAAGTTGACTTTTGGGGCAAAGCATGAGCCAAGACCTCAAGATATGATTTGAGGGTCTCTAATAGACCACATTGATCCATTTGCAACAATGGATTAATCCAAGAAGCTTGAGCAATAAGTTTCAAGTTCATCAGAACCACAATTAGGGTTTCGCGAGAAAAGTCAACTGTATCTTTGACTTTTGACCAGGACATACTCCCAAACCCTAGGACATGATTCAATACACCCTATAACACTTATGAAATCAATCCATCAATTTTGATTTAGGTCAAGGACTTGATTTCATAGAGGATCACACAATTGGAATTCATCTGATAAAAAGTCAACTGTGCCCAAAAGTCAAAGTTTGACTTTTTGATTTTTTGGTCAATTATGGTTCCTTAACCCTAAAATGATGTTAATGTGTGGTTGGAATCATCATTCATCAAGAAAAATCAAGAAAAGTGGGATAACTTGTAAAAGGGGTAACCATAAAAAACTTAGAAATTTTTCTAAGTTATGGAACAAAGTGGCTAGGGTACCAACTTTGGAGGATCATAACTCCTAAACCATAAGACCATTTTTTTCCATCCAAAGCTGGATTTGTAGCTCTCATGGCACTCTACAAAAGCTTCAAACATAACTCATTCCAATTCCTCATGGATTTTGAGTTATGGAATGATCAAAATCACAAAAAGTGAAAATGTCACTTTTTTCCAACACTTAGTGAAATTTTCACTAAGTCAGAATCTGCCTTCACTTTTTTCCAAATGTAGGGGCATTTTCCACTTGGATCCAAAAAGTATCAAAACCAATTATGATCAAACAGTTGTTGTATCATAAGAGGGCTTTCTAAAATGGCCAAGAACTCCATTAAAGTCCACTTGAGCTATGAGATATGACAATGCCAATATGCCTTGCTGCAAACTGTCATGGCAAGGCAAATTTTGGAGTTTTGCTCGATTTGCTCAAATTTTGCAAATAACAAGCAACTATATCCATCTGAACACCTCAAGGGGGGACCAAGGAGGAACCAACTCGAATCCCAAGCCTGCCAAGTCTTTGGAACCAAAAATAGCATGCCAAACCTGGAAATGCCTAAAAGAGGGACAAAACTCCAATTTTGGATTGGAGCATTCAATGGATGCACCAAGGTGGCATGGACTGAGCCATTTCCAACTGAATTCAGTCAAGACTTATCCAAGACCAAAGGGACCAGCAGCCTGTGCCCTAACCTCTAGTCAATGGCTAGAGTAGACTTGGATTCTCATTGCTCAACATTGCCCAAACCTCTGCTGCAGTTGTCATTCACTATTGCAGCCAAAACAAACTTGCTCTACTATAAATAGAGCTCAATTGTGATCAGTTTGAGTACACCAAAGCCATCAAACAGATGCTTTCCTCAAAATCTCCTTCTTCACTCCAAAATTGCCTTCCAAAGCAAGTCACTATCGGGTTTTCAGTTTGAGAGCTATTCCAACCAAACCAATCAAACACACACCTCATAAACATCATATAGAAGTGATCCAAACACTCACATAATATATGGAACATCAAAATCACAAAATCACTAGCCAACTGCTTAAGCCTTTAACAGATTTGCAGTTGAGGTGCCAAATCAAGTTCCAGCTCAAATCAATCCACTCCAAGCACCCAGACACACTCCATAGCACCTAGGGAAGCTGTCCATATCCTTGGAACCAAGATGTAACACCTCTAACACAAAACACGATCACCAGCTGCCAGAGGTAAGCATGAGCTCTTCTAACTCTATGATCCATGCATTTTTTGCTGCACAATAATTTGGCCATATGTTCATAATCATGCATGGAGTGTTTTCCCTCAATCAATTGCATTGTTTGAATTGTGTATGGAATTTCTGAACCTTCATGCAAATTTTAGGGTTCTTGAGGTTTCTCTTTGATTTCTTATTCCATATTTAAAATAAATGAAATTAAAGACCATAGACATGATCGTGAGGTTGAAACGAGTAGATTGATATATAGATTGCATGATATAATCAAGTATTCAGTGAGATTGGATAGAAAATGCAAATCTGCAGAAACAGAGGGTGGCGTGTGTTCTTGCCCTTGTTCTTGGAGCCTTTTTTGAAAATTTGAAAATTTGAATTTTGTGATTTTATTTAATTGATTCAAAAATTAATTTCTCTATGAGTTTTAATGATTTTGAGTTGATTCTTTTTTTAATAATTCACAAAAATGTTAGAATATTTTATTTTCCCAAAAAATCCCAAAAATATTATTTATTTCATATACTTGATATTTTTGTAAAGAATTAATATTTTAATTGTTTTCGACATTTAAAATATTTTCTATTTCTTGATTCTTCAAATTTTAGTGATTTCCAATCATTTTGTGGATCAAAACCTGATTTTTGAAACATTAATCCAAGATCACAACTTGTTTTCCACATGTTTAACAATTTTGATCATTTTAATTGAATATTTATTCAATTAAAATACATTTTGGAAACAAATTAGGGTTTTTGATTAATTCAACACTCATCAAACTTCTTTCAAACACTTATGGGCCTCTAATAGAGTGTAAGACCCAATTCCCTTTTAACCAAAACCTTTTTGGGACTCAGATATTGTATAAGTCCCTCTGCGTTAAAAGAAAATCTCGGCGCGATCGCCAGTTCAAAAATTAAACCCTTGGGCCTACCCTCGTGTTATAAGCCCCACTCTTTAAAAATCATTGGGCCTCTAGTAGAGTGTAAGACCCAACCCTTTTTGAAAACCAAAACTTTTTGGGCCTCACTTATTGTATAAGTCCCGATACCATCAAAATGTTCGGTGCGATCGTCGCCTTTTAAAACAAACCCTTGGGCCTCTCCTTGAGCTGTAAGCCCCACCACTTGTACAAAAATAAACCTTTGGGCCTATTGAAAGAGTGTAAGACCCATCCCTTTGTACAAAAAATCTTTTTTGGGCCTCAGTCACTTGTATAAGTCCCTGTACCAATTCAAAACCACAGGGCAATCACTGATAAAACCTTGGGCCTCTCCTTGAGCTGTAATCCCCAACAACCTTTTCAAAGCACTTTCTCCTTTGATTTTGAATATAATATTGTTATCAAAGCTTTATTTGTTGAACAAACTAACCAAACAACATGGAAGCTCTACAACCGAGTAAGTGTTTACCCGCTTTCTTTATCCGCTTTCATATATATATAACTGTATTGTGGGGCTGCTCACTGTAAGTCTTCTTTCACAAACTTGTATATACTTGCCAAATATCAACTGTGTAATACTAGTATAGTTATTTAGAGTTTTCCCCGGCAACTACGTCTAGCACTAGGTAAAGCCCTGTTGGTCACTCTTAAATACAAACAAAACTAGATCCCCATAGGATTACCAGACACAGTCTTCCCTCCTCTTGGGGTTAAACAATATGGAGACGTGAAAGGCAGCATTCTCGGTGAACCCTTTCTCAGACTGTCACTTTTAGAAATCGTCAAAGAAACTCTACTCCCCAGAGATGATCTTTTCTCTGTGAATGGCATCTCTTGAGTTTCTTCCAAATTCTCGGACTTTCCTGGCTTGATCTATTCTTGGTGAATGGCTTGTCTTGAACTTCTCAGGGTTTGGGGACCCACAGGCTTCTTAAAAGCATCCCTGCCTCCTCTTGGGCGTTGTACAAGGACCCTTCGGCTTCTTAAAAGCTCTCATGTCTTCTCTTGGGCTTAGTACAAGGACCCAGAGACCTCTACAGGTATAGGAACAGAACCTTGTCATCAATTTGCTAGAGCTGTCTTTCTGAGTCAAGTGTCAGACCAGTTAATGGGTTGACCTTCATCCCTTAACATACCAGCCTTCTCTTGGGCATCATACAAAGATCATTCACTACCCGAGAATCAATTTCTCAAAACACCGGTAGACTTGGACAGTCTCAATACCCTTTGGATTTCCCATTTCCTTAAAGAACAGGAAATAACCCTGATCCTCCGATCAATCCCTGAGCATAACATTACCTATATAAGAACTGATTTTCTCTTTATCCAACATACTTGACCTGTCACTCAACTAAAACAGTCACCAGCATACTAGCCTCCTCTTGGGCTTTGTACAATGATTCTCCACAGTGGAGCTAACCTTTTCAGACTCTCTTGTTGAGTCAAATCCTTTCAGCCTCCATCTTGGGCTTCGTACGAGATACAAAAACACTCTCTTGTTGAGTACCAAAGAATCTCTTATTGAGTCAAAGCCTTTTAGCCTCCATCTCAGGCTTCGTACGAGATAAAAATCACTCTCTTGTTGAGTATAAAAGACTTTCTTGTTGAGTCAAACATTTTCAGCCTCCATCTCGGGCTTCGTACGAGGTACAAAGACTCTCTTGTTGAGTCAAACACCTTTAGCCTCTGTCTTGGGCTTCGTACAAGACACATACAAAAGCACTCTCTTGTTGAGTCAACCCTTTTAGCCTCTCTCTCGGGCTTCGTACGAGACACATAAAAACACCCTCTTGTTGGGCCAATAGCCTCCTCTTAGGCTTTGTATAAGGAAACCCCGGTTGAGCCAATCAACCTTTTAGCATCAAAAGTTGTGCCTCGTTCACAGTATACAAACATCAACAACTCCTTTTCCTCCATCTAAACTGAGTTAAAGTCTTCTCCTTCAGGTCAAAAATCCCTATAAAGGAAATTATGGCATTGCTGGATTCACATATCCCAGTTAAAGTAATTCTCCTTTATAACCAGTCACCCAACTGTTGTGGCAAACAGATACCCCCTTTAGAGATGACAAATGATCTCTAAAGTCAAAACCCTTTAGCTTCACATCTTGGGCTTCAAACAAGATACAAATAGACCCTTCAGCTTCACATCTTGGGCTTTCAACAAGATACAAACCACATTTAGCTTCACGTCTTGGGATTTGAACAAGACACCAAAATAACCTTTTTCCTCCCATAGAATAGGAGGAACTACGATCGCTCTGATTTCCCTGTTTTATTAAACGGGAATACGTAGGCATAAGATTGAAAAAATCTTAGCGAGCACACTAATCAAAAAACCCAAACTCCCTTACCTTCATACATCAATCTAAAAGCATCAGTCCTAGTATCCTACCAATAGCCTAAACACTGTGTTCTTAACAAAATAAGCTAAGAGAGACCCACAATCTCAATAGCATCTGTAAACCAACAGTCATCTGTTTAAACTCAGTATGCAAGCAGGGTTAGTTGGAGACATCTATTTCCCTTCTTTCATCAGCTTCAATAGGATAAAAAATGAATCGACCTGTAGTACCTCAGAGCGACAGTGCTTAAGAACCACGTCCAAAATCGCTCGCTACATCAAGTTCCTTTCAAGCATAGGAAGAAACCCCGGTCTCTCCCATGAGAGTTCCCCACACTTGGACCCGCTTCAGGATCTCCAGAATCCACAGCGGTAAGGCAGCCTCCTCTTGGGCTTTGTACAAATGATTCTTCCTAGCTGAGCTAACCTTTTCAGACTCTCTTGTTGAGTCAACCACTTTTAGCCTCCGTCTTGGGCTTTGTACAAAACATATAAAAAAATCACTCTCTTGTTGAGTATAAAAGACTCTCTTGTTGAGTCAATCTCCTTGTAGCCTCTATCTTAACACTCTCTTGTTGAGTCAATCACTTTTTAGCCTCTGTCTTGGGCTTTGTACAAGACATACAAAAAAACCACTCTCTTGTTGAGTATAAAAGACTCTCGTGTTGAGTCAAACTCCTTTTAGCCTCCATCTCGGGCTTCGTACGAGATAGAAAAACACTCTCTTGTTGAGTATAAAAGACTCTCTTGTTGAGTCAACCTCTTTTTAGCCTCTATCTCGGGCTTCGTACGAGATAGAAAAACACTATCTTGTTGAGTATAAAAGACTCTCTTGTTGAGTCAACCACTTTTAGCCTCCGTCTTGGGCTTTGTACAAGACATATAAAAACACTCTCTTGTTGAGTATAAATGACTCTCTTGTTGTGTCAACCTCCTTTTAGCCTCCATCTCGAACTTCGTACGAGATAGAAAAACACTCTCTTGTTGAGTATAAAAGACTCTCTTGTTGAGTCAACCACTTTTTAGCCTCCGTCTTGGGCTGTGTACAAGACATATAAAAACACTATCTTATTGAGTATAAAAGACTCTCTTGTTGAGTCAATCTCCTTTTAGCCTCAATCTCGGGCTTCGTACGAGACAACAAATCACTCTCTTGTTGAGTATAAAAGACGCTCTTGTTGAGTCAATCACCTGTTCAAGACTCTCTTGTCGAGTCAGCCCTTTTTAGCTTCCGTCTTGGGCTTTATACAGGACATATAAAAGTACTCACTTGTTGAGTCAAACCATTTCAGCCTCCATCTTGGGCTTTATACATGATACATTCTCCCCAACGGAGTCAAAATCCCTTTTAGCCTCAATCTTGGGCTTTGTACAAGACATAAAGAACATTTTCCCCAGAAAAGTCAAACTTCCCGCCTCCTCTTAGGCTTTGTATAAAGAAAACCCCGGTTGAGTCAATCAACCTTTTAGCATCAAAGTTGTGCCATGCTCACAACATACAAACATCAACAACTCCTCTTTAGAGATGACAAATTCTCTCTCAGCAAAAACCCTTTAGCTTCACATCTTGGGCTTTGAGCAAGATATAAACCACCTTTAGCTTCACGTCTTGGGCTTTGAACAAGACACCAAAACACCTCTTTCCTCCCAAAGAATAGGAGGAACTACGATCGCTCTGATTTCCCTGTTTCGGGAATACGTAGGCATAAGATTACAAAATCTTAGCGAGCATACTAATCAAAAACCCAAAATCCCGTACCTTCAGACATCAATCGAAAAGCATCAGACCTAACATCTTACCAATAGCCTAGACACTATTTTTAAGCGAATAACCCTAGAGAAGAACCCCCTCTTGATAGCATATGTAAACCAACAGTTTTGACTGTTTAATCTCAGTTTGCAAGCGGGGTTAATTGGAGACATCTATTTCCCTTCCTTAATCAGCTCAAAAGGATAAAAAATGAATCGAACTTTAGTACCATAGCGATAGTGATTCGAAACCACAAAAATAGAGCTACACTTTGCTAAGGAAGGATCATTATACAAAGCCTAAGAGGAGGCTAACTTTCTGCCGAGGAAAGGTCCTTATGCAAAGCCTAAGAGGAGGCTAGCTTTTACCGGGGATAATTGAGATCCCTAGGCAGGTCCAAGTAGGGAATCAACTCTTGCTGAGGGTTACAGAAGAGTTGAGGTGTCGGATACCTTGAGGTTCTGATTTGAGATAGTGTTGACCCTGGTTGGGGAACTCTTATAAGAGAGGCTGGGTTTCTGCTGAAGTTCGATCCAGAATGCCCGGGGTTTCTTCCTATAGTTGTAAGGAACTTGAGAATGTCTTTGAGACTCAAGGGGATTAGACTGTCCAAGTCTACTGGTGTGGAAGAGTTTTATCTTTTGTATGATGCCTCCAAGAGGTGGCAAAGGCATTAAGGAATGAGAATCAACCCTAAAGTGGCCTGAGGTCTGACACTGGAAAGACTGCTCTAGCAAAGGATGACTAAGTTCTGTCTTATACCTTTAAGAGGTCGTCAGGGTCCTTGTATTAAGCCCAAGAGAAGGCTTGAGAACTTCTAAGAAGCCGAAGGGTCCTTGTACAACGCCCAAGAGGAGGCGGGGATGCTTTTAGGAAGCCTGTGGGTCCCCAAACCAAGAGAAGTTCAAGAAATGAAATTCACAGAGAAGAGATCATTCCAGGAAAGTTTGAGGGTTTGGAAGAAACTCAAGAGATGCTATTCACGGAGAATAGATCAACTCTGTGTAGTAGAATTTATTTGACAATTTCTAGGGGTGCCAGTCTGAGAAAAGGTTCACCGAGAATACTGCCTTTCTCTTTGTTCCATATTGTTTAACCCCAAGAGAAGGGAAGACTGTATCTGGAAATCCTATGGGGATCTAGTTTTGTTTGTATTTAAAGAGTGACCAACAGGGCTTTACCTAGTTCTAGACATAGTTGCCGGGGAAAACTCTAAATAACTATACTAGTATATATACAGTTGTTATATGATGAGTATTTAAAAGGTATGAAAGAAGACTAACCATGCGCAACTTCCCAAAATACAGTTATGTATATGAAAGCATATAAAAGAAAGCGGATAAACACTTACCCGATGTATAGCTTCCATGCTGTTTTGATAGTTGTTCAAAGAAATCAAAGAAAGTTTTGATAGCAACTATACATTTGGGTTCAACATCAACGGAGAAAGTATTCTGAACAGAGATCGGGGCTTACAGCTCAAGGAGAGGCCAAAATTTTAACAGTAATTGCACTGTTGTTTCGAGTATCGTATCGGGACTTATACAACGACTGATGCCCAAAAAGTTTTGGTCAACAAGGGATTTGGGTCTTACACTTTATTAGAGGCCCAAAGTTTATTTTTTGTACAGGAGATGGGGCTTACAACTTAGGGAGATGCCCGGTTGATTTTGAAAAGGCGACGATCGCGCTGTTGTTTTGAAAATACACAGTGGGACTTATACAATATGTGAGGCCCAAAAATGTTTATTTAAAAAAGGGGTTGGGTCTTACACTCTATTAGAGGCCCAAAGTGTTGTTTAAGAAAAAGAATGGGACTTATAGCTCGAGGAGAGGCCTAAAGTTATTTGTTTGAAAAATGGCGATCACGCCGAGGTTTGAAAACACAGTGGGTCTTATACGATGACCGAGGCCCAAATGGTTTTGTATTTTCAAAGGGTTGGGTATTACACTCTCTCAAGAGGCCCAAAGTGTTTTGAAAAAAGTTTGCTAGGGTGAAAATCAACAAAACCCTAATTTCATCATTTTTTAAAGTAATTATTCTAAGAAAATTAATTAAAATGATAAAGATACCAAATAAGTTTGAATAAACAACTTGTGATTTTTGGTTAAGGTTTTAAAAATGATATTTAAGCACAAGATGAATTAAAACTCATTTGGTCTTGATTTTTCAAGGAGAATATTCATTTTTAAAAGGTTTAAAACAATAAAAATGAATTTATTTAAAAAAATATCAACTATATTAAATAATTTATATAAATATGTTTTTTTTGTGGAATAAAATATTTCAACATTTTTGTGATTTTTTTGCAAAAAGAACCAATAAAAAATAATTAAAATTGAGAGAGTTATTAATTTTCCAAATCATTTAAAAAAAACCTGAAAAAAAAATAATGAAAAGTGGGAAAATGATAAAAAGAGGATCTGGGGAGAGGGGGATTCGAACCCCAGACCTCTTGGGTGCAGCGCGCGCCCTCTACCACTGAGGTGGTGATACATCCGTGTATCAAAACTACCCCATGATACATGAGGCATGCCTTGTCTTTGGCCTGACTATGGCAAGGCAAGGCAAGGTTTTGGCAAAAAACGTGAAGCTTGTAACTTTCTCATTTCTCCATGGATTTGGACAAAATTTAGGTCTATCCTGCCTAGAATTTCACAAGGAATCCAATGGTGGTGGTGGTTTTTTCAGATGAGGCTCCTATTGAAAAACCCGATAGTGGTTTTGAAATACGCCATGATTTGCATTTTCTATGCTATCTCTTATTACAGGAATGAATTACATGACAAATTAGTTTAAACACAATATATATAACATGTATGAGATGTGCATAATTGGTGGACTTCAAAGCAATGCATATTTCAAAGAGTTCAAGTTGTGATGCTTACCTCTTTAGGAGCTTTTTGGGCAATCTGTCAAGTGCTTTATTCCAGAAACAATTTGATGCCTTGGACACCCTCAAATGATCCCTTATAAGCTTTTAGAATGGTTGGAATCAACTGGAATCCTCAGGAACAAGTTTGAGCTCTTTCTTGCAAAAGGGGCAAAAGTGACCAATATGGCAACTCTCTCAAATGGTGTTCCAAATATGGGGAACCATTTGGGACAGTTCAAGGACGATATTTGGAGTGTGTTTGAGGTCTTATCTGGTTTTGAAAGTGACTGAATCAAGACATGGCTTGAAAAATGCAAAAAAGTCAAATTTTGAGGTTTTGAGAGGGGACTTTGTGATTTTGGTGTTACATGTCACTTATGAGAGTTTGGATAGCTTAGATATAACATATTGGATGTGTTTGGAACATGAGCTGTGATGGAAATGCTCTCTAACTCAAAAACTCAGAGTTACCTTGCAAAAGAAGGTATTTTTGCCTAGAGAAAGAGATTTTGAGGAAAACAAGTGTTGTAGTGCTTTGGTGTACTCAAACTGAGCACAAATGAGCTATATTTATAATAGAGCAAGTTAGTTTTGCAAGCAATAGTGAATGTCAACTGCAGTAACTCATTGTCCAATTGCATCACTTTGGAATCTTAAGTCTTCTCTAGCCATTGACTAGAGGTTAGAGCACATGCTTATGGTTCTTTGGTTCAGAGATTATCCTTGACTCATTCAGTTGGAAATGGCTTAGTTCATGCCACCTTGGTGCATCCATTGAATGCTTGGAAACAAAATTGGAGTCTTGGCCTCTTTTAGGTTTTTTAGGGTTTGGCATGCTACTTTGGGAATCTTGGACTTGGGAGGCAGATGGATCAGTGCTTGTCCCTTGGTTATTCCCCCTTTAGGTGTGCAGATGGATAAGCATGCTTGGAATTGCACAATTTGAGCAAATCGTGCCTTTATGCACAAATCTGCCTTGCCAAGACAGTTTGCAGCAAGGCATGTTTCAGCTGTCATAAATCCTAGCTCAGGTGGAGTTTGACGGAGTTCTTGGATATTTTGGAAAGCCCTCATGTGACACAACACATGTGTGATCATAGTTTGTCTTGAAAATTTTTGGATCCAAATGAAAAATCCCCCTACATTTTGTAAAAAAGCAAGACAGATTCTGACTTAGTGAAAATTTCACTGTTGGAAAAAGTGACATTTCATGTTTTCAGCCATTTTGATCACTCCATAACTTGAAATTCACGAGGAATTGGAATGAGGTGTAGTTGACACTTCTATAGTATTCCATGAGAGCTACAAATCCATCTTTGGACCAGCCAAAATGGTTGTTTGGATCTCAAGTTATGATCCTTGGAAGTAGGCACCCTAGCCACTTTATTTCATAACTTAGAAAAATTCTAAGTTTTTATGGTTACCCCTTTTACAAGTTATCCCACTTTCTTTGATTTTTATTGATGAATGATGATTCCAATCACACATTAACATCATTTAAGGGTTAAGGAACCATAATTATGAAAAATCTCAAAAAGTCAAACTTTGACTTTTATGCACAGTTGACTTTTTATCAGATGAATTCCAAACTGTGCGATCCTCTATGAAATCAAGTCCTTGACCTAAGTCAAACTTGATGAATATGTTCCATAGGTGTTATAGGGTGTATTGAATCATGTCCCAAGCTTTGGGAGCATGTATGAGTCAAAAGTCAAAGGTACAATTGACTTTTTCCTCAGAACCCTAATTATGGTCCAGATGAAATTGAAACTTGTGGATCAAGTTTCTTGGATCAATCCATTGTTGTAAATGGATCAATGTAGTGTGTTAGAGACCCTTAAATTATGTCTTGAGGTTTTGGCTCATGTTTTGTCCCAAAAGTCAACTTATGGGTGAATTAGGTCAAGAAACCCTAATTCCTGATTTTTGGTGAATGCATCCCCTGAGGCTAATTTGACTTGATGATTGGGTTTATGAGGTCCCTTGGAATATCTTAAGTTATATTGTGAAGCATTGGCTCATGCCCAGAGGAAAATTTTCATCTGGAGGCCCCAGTCGACCAAAACCCTAATTTGGTGACACTTGCGATCTTGAGGCTGGATACACATGGAATGCTGTAACTTTGTGCTTGATTCCTGATGCAGGAGTCCTCTTGATCCCTTATAGGTGTTTGAGAGGTTAGACAAGTTGAAGATCATGTCATTCCTTAATTGATCCTTTGTCTAAGGCTCTGGGAGGGCTTGAAACCTTAATTCTTGATTGTGGTGAATGCTCAAACATCTCCGAGGAGAGTGATTGAGGCATGATGGTTCATCCATATTGTGATGATGATTTGTACAATGATGGGAAATCTTAGTGGTCAAAATTTGGGATACGACAGATGCCCCTATTCAATCTTCTTGGACCCGTAGGTGTGAATTGCGAAGGTATTCGGGCATTCGGGGTGCAAGATGATTAAATATCAGAATACCCGAAATTTTGACATCGTCTATGAATGGTAGTTTACGCATTCATCTTCTTTTGCTAAGCGTTGATACTTAGAAAAGGTAAAACTTCCCCTCGATCCTGGTTTCCTACCAAGGAACTGGTCTAAGTTTCTGATATAAACTTCCCCTCGATCCTGGTTTCCTACCAAGGAACTGGTCTCAGTTTCTGAAATAAACTTCCCCTCGATCCTGGTTTACTACCAAGGAACTGGTCTCAGTTTCTGATATAAACTTCCCCTCGATCCTGGTTTCCTACCAGGGAACTGGTCTCAGTTTCTGATGTAAACTTCCCCTCGATCCTGGTTTCCTACCAAGGAATTGGTCTCAGTTTCTTTTGTCAATAAACCTTCTTGACAAGGGACGCTATCCGTAGCAGTTTTTCCTCAAACTTCTCGCCGAATTTTCCTAGAGAGATGCTATTTGATGGGAAAATTTTTTAATGTTAGACTTGCTGGGGAACCCATTGGTCTGAGCTTAGAGGTGCACAAACTTCTCTGTTTGGAGATGCCATTTGTTGACTCTACTGGGGAAAACGAGTCTCTTAAGAGACTGCTTTCCACTTGGGGATATTACATCATACTTTTCCTTGAGACCTTCTCGGAGGAAATGCCATGTGATGTAATCCAATTTGGAGGTGCTGATGACCCTTTCGTCAGCGAATTTTCTGGAGAAGAACTGCTGTATTGCCGAAGCTTTGATTGCGAGGCTTTCTCTGGGGATTTTCCTTAATTCGGGAAAGCGAAGATATCATCTTCAATGGCGAAGAGGGATGTTTGTCGAAGGTTTTCTTGCCTTTCAGAGGTTCAAGTTATCAAAGTGGTCGAAGGCCATCTCAAATCCATAGATAAACTGAAGAGAGATTGCTTAGATGATTCACTTCCTGACGAGGAAAGAACTGATAACTCAATTGGCAAGAGGGCTTTTATTAATAGGGAATAAGACCAACTAGAGTGATAATGATGCAATATAAATATGAATGTAAATCAATAATGCATGATGTATGTATGTATATGCCGACAAAATTGTCGCAACATACAGACTAGTGAATGAACACGACTAAATACTCGGCCACTACAGGGAATGAAAAGTATCGTTGGTTCAAAAGTAGCAATTCTGCCTTGCTTAGGAGAGAGAGTCCCCGTGGAGAACAACCTTGGTCAGGTTTAGGAGATGAGAACTCTGCCGTGGATGTCGGATGGAATATTCGCATCTGACATAGCTGATCCTTCATTCAGGTGTACTGATTAAGAAGAAGTACTTTGATTATGCACTTTGAAGCTCAATTGCTTCTGGAGAAGCGATCGACGTTCTTTCGATGTTCAACAGTCAAAAGAAATTGCCATCTTTATTAAAAAGCAGAAAAAGTTTGGCAATTAAATTCATTTTTTTTATTTCAAGAATCGTTGATCATGTTAAAATATCGTTCTGTAAAACTAAAACAAATAAGAATTGCAAACAAAAGCACTAAGACTCAAATTTTATTGATAGGATGGAAATCAGCCAAGCGCGTGATTCCATAGAGTATTAACAAAGTTAGAAAATGGTAATTTAAGGGAAAAGGGCTACATTGAAACGTAACGACCGCTATCTTTCTACCAACTTTGAATTCTGGGCATCCTGAGCTTCTGTCGAAGATGACCTTGACTGGAGTTTTTCTGGATGGATGGCATTACTGCTGAGGAGCTGAACTGATCAGACGTAGTTACTTGCCATGAATCCCTAACTTTTGCCTGGATTGTACTTTTAGATTTCCAATCAACCAGGATGATTTTTGATCATGTCTCTAATTTTTGCCTGGACCGCCCTTCAGGTTTTCAATCCACCGAGACGTTTTTTATTTATTTATTATTATTATTATTATTATTATTTTATTTAGGCGAAGTATTTCTTGACTACGTCAACATTCGCGGGATAGGCAAATTCTTTTCCATCCATGGTTGCGAGTCTCAAGGCGCTGCCTGAGAAAGCTTTCTTGACCACATAGGGGCTGTCATAATTCAGAGTCCATTTGCCCTGGGAATTAGTGAGGAATGATTATATATTTTTGAGCACAAGGTCTCCTTTTCTGAAGACGTGAGGTTTGACCTTTTTGTCAAATGCCTTCTTCATCCTTTGCTGGTACAACTGACCATGGCATAGAGCCGTGATTCGCTTCTCTTCGATCAGATTTAATTCGTCGTGCCGACTATGACACCATTCAGCCTCTGTTAGCTTAGCTTCCATCAATACCTGGATTGATGGGATCTCAACTTCTATGGGAAGCACTGCCTCCATGCCATAGACTAGAGAGAAAGGGGTGGCCCTGTTGAAGTACGGACAGACGTGTGATAACCACGAAGGGCAAAGGGTAGCATCTCGTGCCAGTCCTTGTAGGTTACAACCATCTTCTGGACAATCTTCTTGATGTTCTTGTTAGTCGCTTCTACCTCTCCGTTCATCTTGGGTCGGTAGGGAGATGAGTTATGGTGTTCGATCTTGAACTCAACACACAACTCCTTCATCATCTTATTATTCAAGTTGGATCCATTATCAGTAATGATCTGGCTCGGAACACCATAACGCCAAATGAGATTGTTTTTGATAAATTGGACCACTTCCGGTCGGGTTACATTGGAGAATGATGTTGCTTCGACCCACTTGGTGAAGTAGTCAATGGCTACCAGGATGAACCGATGTCCGTTCGAAGCCTTAGGTTCGATTATGCCAATCATGTCGATTCCCCATATAGAAAATGGCCATAGGGGAAGAGAGAACTTTGAGATGCGTTGGCGGTACATGGATCTTGTCTGAATATATCTGACACTTGTGACATCTCCTCATGTAATTTTAGCAATCGAATTCCATGGTCAGCCAATAGTACCCTGCTCTCAGAATTTTCCTCGCCATTGTGTGTCCGTTGGCATGAGTGCCAAAGGATCCTTCGTGAATTTCTTTTATCAGTATGTCTGCCTATGGTCTGTCTACAATCGGAGCAAGACCATGTCGAAATTTATCTTATAGAGTGTATCACCGCTCAGAAAGAAGCTGCCGGCCAGTCTTCTGAGGGTCTTTCTATCTTTTCTGGATGCCCCAGGTGGGTACTCTTGTTTCTGAAGGAAGCGTTTGATATCATAATACCAAGGTTTGTCGTTTATGACTGCTTCGATCATGAAGATGTAGGCGGGCCGTTCAAGGCGCATTATGTCAATCTTAGGTATGTCATTCCATTTACCTACACTAATCGTGGAAGAGAGAGTGGCTAATGCATCAGCCATATGATTCTCTTCACGAGGGATATGATGAAACTCGATTCCGTTGAAGAAGGGCAACAACCTTCTCGCATAGTCTTTGTAAGGAATCAATCCTGATTGGTATGTGTTCCAATCTCCTTTGATCTGATTGATAACCAGGGCTGAGTCGCCATACATATCCAAGTTTTTGATCCTTAAGTCGATCGCTTCTTCGAGACCCATGATACAAGCTTCGTATTTGGCCTCGTTGTTTGTACATTTGAAAGTCAGTCTGGCAGTGAAAGGAATGTGGGTACCCTGAGGTGTTATGATGATTGCCCCAATTCCGTTTCCATAATGATTAACAGCTCCGTCAAAGATAAGTCCCCATTGGGAACCTGGTTCTGGCCCTTCACTGGGTAGCGGTTCATCACAATCTTTCATTTTCAAATACATGACATCTTCGTCTGGGAAGTCGAACCCGACTGATTCCTGATCGTCACTTGGTTGATGAGCCAAATAATCGGCTAATATACTTCCTTTAATGGTTTTCTGAGCATGGTACTCAATGTCGTATTTTGACAACATCTGCCAACAGGCGATCCTTCCCGTGAGAGCAGGCTTTTCAAAGATGTACTTGATCGGATCCATTTCGGAGATTAACCAAGTAGTGTGACGAATCATATATTGGCGAAGACATTTGGCCACCCAAGCCAGAGCGCAACAAGTTTTCTCAAGCATAGTGTACCGAGTCTCGCAGTCGGTGAATTTCTTGCTTAAATAGTAGATGGCAGACTCTTTCCTTTTTGTTTCGTCTTGTTGACCAAGTACACAACCCATTGAGTCTTCCAAGACTGTTAGGTAGATGATCAGTGGTCTTCCTTCCACTGGAGGTGATAAAATTGGTGGGTTCAACAGGTATTCCTTGATACTGTCGAAGGCGGTTTTTAGTCTTCTGTCCAAACGCAGTCCTGATTCTTTTTGAGTAATTTGAAAATCGGCGCACATGTCGCGGTCATGAGGAATATGAATCTGGAAATGTAATTCAAACGTCCCAGGAATCCCCTGACTTGTTTTTCAGTCTTTAGAGAAGGCATTTCTTGAATGGCCTTGATCTTCTTGTCAGGATCAACCTCAATTCCTCTCTGGATGACGATGAACCCTAAATGTTTCCCTGAACGGACACCGAATGTGCATTTATTAGGATTCAAGTGGAGGTTGTACTTTCTCAACTGCTCGAATGTGAGTCACATGCTCCTCCTCTGTGTTAGATTTGGCAATCATATCATTGACATATACTTCAATTTCTTTGTGTATCATGTCATGAAACAAAGTAGTCATGGCCCTTTGATAGGTTGCCCCGGCGTTCTTCAAATCGAACGGCATTACCTTGTAATAAAAAGTGCCCCATGGGGTGATGAATGAAGTTTTCTCCATATCTTTCGGCGCCATTTTTATCTGATTATAGCCCGAGAATCCATCCATAAAGGAGAAGACTTTGAACTTTGTTGTATTGTCTACCAGCATGTCTATGTGTGGTAAGGGAAAGTCATCCTTTCGACTGGCTTTGTTCAGATCCCTGTAGTCTACACACATTCTGACTTTTCCGTCCTTTTTTGGAACGGGTACTATGTTGGCTAGCCATTGAGGATATTTTGATGTGGCGAGGAAACCTGCGTCAATCTGTTTCTATACTTCCTCTTTGATTTTGATTGCCATGTCTGGATGAGTCCGTCTCAACCTTTGTTTTACTTACGGACATTCTGACCTTAATGGTAGATGGTGTTCTATGATGCTGGTATCCAACCCTGGCATATCCTGATAGGACCAAGCGAATACATCGGGAAACTCTTTGAGAAGCTTTGTCAAACTTTCTTTGACAATCAGACTGAGCAGTACTCCAATCTTGACTTCTTTTCTCTCTTCCTCTAAACCCAAGTTGACCGTTTCCAACGGCTCTTTGTGAGGTTTAATGGACCTTTCCTCTTGTCTGAGTAATCGGGAGATCTCCTCCGGAATTTCTTTGTCATTTTCTTCTTCAGCCTCAAATACCGAGAATTCAAAGTTGGGATAAGGCATTGGATCGTATGTTTCAATGGGGTTTAAAACAAGCAATCTGCATGACGTGATGATTTGTTTTTAGAAGAGAAAGAGAGAATGCAAGAGTGTGTGCAGTGTAATTTTTTGAAAGATGCTTATTTTTATTATTCGAGTTATTTTTTAGGATTACTGTTTTCTGAAAAATTGAAAAGAGAAAATAACAATAAATGCGAAAATTACAGAATGACGTTATTTTATTTATGATTTTGTCGATTCTTGAAACTACAACCCTATAAAATAAAACTCAGTCGCTTTGGGCGAAGTGAAGAGGGATATTTATAGAAAGTGAACCCTATCATAACATTCGTTTCACCTGGGTAAGGTGAAAGGTTAAGATAAAGAAGACAATTACTTAGACTTATGAATAACTTTCGGAACGTTGACAGCAACCCATTGGTGGCGAACTCCTCGGTGAATCACAAAGTCTGGTACCTTCCTTCTTGATTTGTCTTCAGAAATAACGCTGATTTCTAGTGGAGCAGGATAGTTGGAATCTTCCTCCCAGGCAAAGTTGTCGTAGGAGGATTCTTTAATTGTATTTTGCTTAGTGTTAGCACTCTCAGGTATATCTCCCCATCCAGTTGGCTGGATGTCTTCGAGCCTGATACGAGAGCTTTCGGGAGCGGTGTACTTGACCATGAAGTCATATTTGCCGCTTGGTTGTCCTAAGGTGTCCCATACTTCTTTGGAACTGGAGGAGTCATCTCTCTCGATGATGTTGACCTCGGAAAAAATGTAGTTGATGAACTCTAGTCCGACAGGCTTTGCAAATTCATCGTTGTGCTGTATATTTTCATAATGCCCTGAGTGTTGATCCCATGACATGGCAGGGACGCAGGTATTCTTTTCAATGATGCTCAGCTGATATGAATCGTTTGGCTGACTCTTTTGTCCTGAGTCTCCTGGGTACGGCCTCCAGATAGGTAGGCCATCCATTGGGCCACAATAGTCGTGGTCAAAGCTGTCTTTCATCAGAGTGTCCTCCTCTAATGAGTTTGGTGGAGCACGACATCCTTCCGGATCACAATCTCCGTATATCATCTTGACATTTGACCTTGGTATATATCTCGGACTCTGCGTGGGAAAGCAAAATGGCATATGCGTTTCTTCTTGAGACATATAACCATCCTCGTTGAGATAGGACTTCCACTCTTCATCAGTATCGGAGGAATCTCCCTCGTTGATGGTATGTACTTCTTGAGACACTGGGTGAAGGAAACCTCCACTATGGAAGAAGTTCTGAATGGGATGAAGACTCTAATCGTTAGTAACAGTATGGGTACAGGTTGAATAAAAACCAAGACCCTTCTTTGCTTTGTTATCAGTAGGAATGACAAGCTGTCCCCATCCTTTTGTATTGTTATTTTTTATCACTTCGAGAGCATCTCTGTACGAGGAAATTGACGTTCCTCTTTCTGATTGATTGTCGTTGCTCACCGAAAGTGCTTGGAACTGGGTTCCTACAACCTCTTCTGGTTCTACACACGTGGACGACAATAAGTTACTCACCATCAAGGCTTGCTCTCCACAGACTATGACAAGTTGGTCATTCTTGACAAACTTCAGCTTTTGGTGAAGTGTCGAAGTGACTGTCCCAGCCTCGTGTATCCAAGGTCTTCCTAACAAATAGTTGTATGCTGCCCAGATGTCCATGACCTGGAAGGTGACTAGGAAAGTGTGAGGACCGATAGTTATGGGAAGATCGACTTCGCCGATAACTATTTTTTGGGATCCGTCAAATGCTTTGACGATGACCTCACTGCCTCTCATCGGAGATCCTTTTAATGATAGTCGCATTAAAGTAAATTTTGGCATCATGTTTAGGGCTGATCCGGTGTCGACCAGTACGCTGGCTAAAGCATCGTCATGGTAGTTGACTGTAATATTGAGTGCCATGTTATGATTTGGGCCCTCTCCCGACAATTCCTCATCACTAAATCCTAAGTTGTTGCAGGAAGTGATGTTGGAGATGATGCCTTCAAATTGTCTTATTGACACATCCTGTTCCACAAAGGCTTGCTCTAAGACTTTCTGTAGATCCTCCCTGTGAGCTTCAGAACTGAGTAAAAGTGATAACACTGAGATTTTTGAAGGAGTTTGCAACAGTTGATCAACAATGTTGTATTCACTCTTCTGGATGAGTTTCAGCATCTCATCGCTGTTCTTTAAAAGGTCGGGATCACTAGACTGACTGACAGGTTGATCGGGAACTTCCGTTTGAGGTTCCTTTTCTTTGCTGGGTTCTCCAACCCCTTGGTTGAAGATTCGACCGCTCTGTGTTACTCGACTGATGTCTGCAATATTCACGACGGAGGGTAATAGAATTTACTTTCCATTCTTAATTGTTGTTGCACCGTATTTGTAAAGGATAACCTTAGTTGATTCATACGGCAATGGTCCTGGTAGATAGATAACTATAGGAACCTTCTGATTTTTCTGACCATTGTAAGTAATTTCAATCAGTTCCTGGTTGGGAACTTTCGATTCGTCAAGTAAAGGGATGATGGTACAAACATCTTTGGTCCTCTTATGATCAGAGATTATGACAACGTCCTTGATTTGATCAGCGAAAAAGTCTGGCATCCAATTGGTCGACCAAGAACTTGGACACGGTCGAACCTCTTTGTGGTCCAACTGACTCTGAAGGGCTGCCCGTACGATTTAACATCCTTGATTATCTTTAGAGCAAACTCTATAGCGTTCATAGTTATGTGGTGGCACCTGGCCACATCCGCTTTATATGCAGTGTAACCTCACTAGATCTGTTTCCATTGATCGAACATCTCGACTTTGATGCCTAGTAGGGTTCCCATTAATCATACTGACTTGTTGTGTGTCTTCATCTAGATAGATCAGAAGCCACCAGTGGTTTAACAAGTGTTTCAAAGTTCTTTGAACGAGAGCGCATCCTTGGTCGCTCTCACGACATACTGTACAACTCTGATAATTATGCGAAGTCAGAAGACCGAGTCGGACTTGCTTAGCATGTAACTCCACCAAGCTGGTATTCATCAAGCGAATATCAAAGATTTGAATCATATTCACTTGATAATGACTTCTATCGCAGTAGTCCTGAATCCATCCAAGATCCATCTAACGCTGGAGGGCCTCTTGTACAAAAGAGCATCCCTGATCGTTTACCGAGCAAATCAGATAGGAATTATAATCGTGATATGGCAGATTATGATGTTGGCTTTGCCTTGCGTGCATTGCCACCAAGTTGACATTCATTGCCAGAATGTTATGGTTCTAGATGACATTGGAACTCGTACAAGTCATGTTGACTTCACAGATTCGGTGCTCCTGAATCCATCTGAGATCCAGCTGTTCCAGTAGAGCTGATTGCACCACACAACAACTTTGATTATTTTTAGAGCAGATATCACACTGGTGATAGTTATGAGATGGTACATGCCCATATCCGCTCTGTCTGCGATGCATCTTGACCAGGTTGGCCCTCAATAAGAGTACATCTTGAATTTGATAGATGTGGTTAGACTCTCCCTCTATCAAATTTACTACAACCTTCTCATGTTGAGGCAACGGGTTTGTCTGAACATTTGAATTCGTATCCTTGAAGGATAAGACCCCGCTCCTAACAAGCTTCTGTACATCAGATTTGAAGCTGAGATAATTTTCTATGTTATGCCCTGGGCCTCCTTGATGGTAAGGGCAAGTCTGATCTGCTTTGAACCAAAAAGGCAGATTTTCCGGTACTGTAAGAGGAGACCTGGTTTAGACATGCCCCTTGACCAGTAGTAGTGGAAACAGTTCTGCGTACAACATTGGTATAGGGTCCAACCCTGGTGGTCGTGTTGTATGGTTGTTGTTGTACTGAGGACGAGCCTGCTGAAAAGGCTGTTATGTCCTTTGCTGATATTGTTGTTGATTAGGTTGGCTCTAAGCAACCTGAGGTTGATACGTTGGAATAGGCACAGGGTTGATAGCAGGAGTTACAGCTGCTACCGGTTGATACTGTTGCCTTTGCTTTCCGAGAGAGATATTACCAATATCTTGCTATTTTTTCTTAGGGAGAGCACTACTGTATCTTTTGGTACTGCTTGATGGTCCAGCGTCTTTTACTAAATGTCCTTCTCGGACTGCTTCTTCAAGGCGTACCCCCATGTTTACCATTTCAGTAAAGTCACTGGGTGCGCTGGCGACCATCCGGTCGTAATAGAATGAGCTCAAGGTTTTTAAAAAGATCTTTGTCATCACTTTTTCCTAAAGAGGGGGACAAATTTGGGTGGAAATTTCACGCCATCTCTGAGCATACTCCTTGAAGGTTTCCTTATCCTTCTGTGACATGGCTCCAAGTTGATCTCTATCTGGTGCCATGTCCAGGTTATACTTATATTGTTGAACGAAGGCAGCACCAAGATCTCTGAAAGTGACGATCTTAGTGCGGTTTAAACCCATGTACCATTTGAGTGCGGCACCGGTTAAACTATCCTGGAAATAACGGATCAGTAGCTGTTGGTTCTTTGTCTGAGTTGACATCCTCCGAGCGTACATCACCAAATGACTTTGAGGGCAAGAGTTACCCTTGTACTTTTCAAATTCAGGCACCTTGAATTTGTGCAGAACTTTCACATTGGGGACCAAACAAAGGTTTGCGGCGTCCTTACCAAATAGATCCTGACCGCGAATGGCTTGCAGTTCTCTCTGCATCTCCAGGAACTGTTCCTGGAACCCATTCATTCTGTCAAACATACTTTCCTTTCCACCAGAAGGTATCTGTGGAATCTTCCCTTCCGGGATAGTGTGTACCACAGGTTGTGGTATAGTCATTACGACAGTTACTCTTGGTACTTCCCTCTCCCGAAGTTTGTAACCTTCAGGAGTTGCTGTCATGCCCCTGGCATCTTCGCTTTCCCGAAGTTTGTAACCTTCAGGCCCAGTGGTTCCTGCTACAGTTTCCGGATCTTTCGAGATCGGCGGAATATATCCTTCAGGGATAAAGTTGATAGGCATGCCCCAGGGACGATATTTCGGCATGTTATACCTAGGATCATACTTCTCCACTATAGGCATAGATGCGATCTCTGAGATCACGATCCTTTGTTGTTACATCTGGGCTGCTACCAGAGCTTGCATATTGTTGTGAAGCTTTCTCAAATCCTCTTTCAGAGCGTCGAGTTCTTCTCTCAACTCTCTGTTCTCTTCCTCGAGATCATTCATTTTCTTTTGTTGACTGGCCCGAGTATTGTACGAATGAGACAGTTTGACCCTAGAATCAAGACACAAATGTGAGATTCGTAGGTAAGAAGAATGCGTTACGTGAGAATTATGAGTGATATGCAATGATTATATTATATATTTTTTCTGTTTAATCAAAATAAACTTCGACAATTAGATTGCAAACATCAAACAGTGGGGAAACCCCATTTTATTGAATTCAAAGATTGCGGAAATGGAAATACGGTAATTTACATAGTGCTGTAAAAGGAAAAGTCTAAACTAATGGATCCTGAGTCCTCTCTGAGGAGATCTCAGGTGCTGGTGCTTTCCTTTTCTTTGACCGGGGCTCTTGAGCCGTTGTCGGGTTGTCATTCCTTTGCCAAGTGAAAGGAGCGAGCAAATTCCTTTGGTCTTCTTGATTTTCTACAGCATGTTGCTCTAAAATCTCAATCAGAGCATCTTTTTCTTTTAACAGTTGCTGTATTTTCTTACACTCCACATTGAGACTACGGTACTTGTTCTTCCAAGACTTATTCTCCTGTTGAACTCTGTTGAGAGTAACCTGAATTTTTTTCGTATCAGACATAAAATAAAGGGCAGGGTCCCTTAATGGAAGAACTTCCTAACGAGGGTAAGGCATCTGCAGTTTGAGAGTTCTAGTTTGTACCAAGTGGAGATAAGGTTCCACCGAGACACAGTCCGATTTTCCTAGAGACTCTCTTCCTTTCCCGTGAACATTTTTCCAGGCATGCACTATTTTTGTCTTTAGTGATCTGTCATTTTCTCCTTCCTTGAAGAAAAGACCTTCCAGATGAGCATTACGTGGGACATGCCTCATCGGGTATCCAAATTGATGACAAACTAAAACTAGATGATAGTTGATTCCTCCTTTAGTTCCTATGAGGGGTACATTAGGGAAGTTTCCACAACGGTCAATGATTCTGATCCCGTCATAGATTCGGTTGTACCAGTCGATGTCAGAGTTGGTAAGAGACATGATTCTCTGTGACCAACGTAAAGTATTCTTAGGATTCGAAAATGCAGCAGACTTGGGCAAGTGGGAAATGAACCATTTGTACAGCAGGGGTACACAACATGTGATCATTCCTCCACTATACAAATTCCTTAAATGTACAGAATGATAAGCATCGGCGAGCAAGGTCAGTACAGGGTTTCCAATCAGAAAAATCTTAATGGCATTGATATCTATTAAGTTATCGATGTTGGGAAACAAAAAATAACCCGTAGGTGAGAAAAACTAAGATATTCTCGAAAGCGGCCACGTTCCCTATACTGGCAAAGTGCAGGGCTTTCTTTATCAAAAACTGGGCTAGCAAACCTTGGGTTCCACCCTTAGTGGTCATGTGAGTCTTGACTTCTGACTCATCCAAATAGATTGCTCTAGCAATGGTTTGATCCTTTGGAATTTCTTCCAGTCCAGAAAAGGGAGTTTGATCAGTGATATGTAAATCAGTCAGGTGAGAGTACTCTCAGCTCTTTCAACACTCTTAGATTACCTGTATAATGCCATCACCTATCTTAGGTGTATACTCAATCTTTCCAGATGCGGCATCACACGCATTCCCATTAGCAGAAAAATAAACACGGATATCAATTAGGAAAAGCAGTATATATATTTGTCCTAACATCCTAGACCTCTAGTCCTATGATCCTAACAGTAAATGACTCCCCAGCAGAGTCACCATTTACCGTGGTACCTTCTAAACTTAAGGGATTCTACCTAAGAGATGGGAGGATGAGATCTCCCACTGTGGTTGCCATTTTTCTGTAGCGCGGTTTTGGTGGTTTCGAATCACTATCGCTTTGGGGTGCTACAGTTCGATTCATTTTTTATCCTGTGAAGCTGATTAAGGAAGGGAAATAGATGTCTCCAATTAAACCTGCTTGCATACTGAGTTTAAACAGATGACTATTGGTTTATAGATGCTATCAAAATCGTGGGTCTCTCTTTGGTTATTTGGCTTAAGAATAGAGTGTCTATGAGGCTTTTGGGAAGATACTGCATCTAAAATTTCTGACTGATGTATGAAGGGACTGGACCTAAAGTTTTTGAATAGTATGCTCGCTAAGATCTCGCAACCTTATGCCTACATATTCCCGTTTAACGAAACAGGGAAATCAGAGCAATCGCAGTTCCTCCTATTCTATGGGAGGAAATGATGTTTTGGTGTCTTGTTCAAAGCCCAAGACATGAAGCTAAAGATGATTTTTATCTTGTTCAAAGCCCAAGATATGAAGCTAAATGGGTATTTGTGTCTTGTTCAAAGCCCAAGATTGAAGCTAAAAGGTTTGACTGAGAGAGAACTTGTCATCTCTAAAGAGGGATTATTGATTTTTGTGTTCCTTGATCAAAGTACAAGGTTGATGCTAAAAGGTTAATAGATTTGGCTAGGGGATTTCTTTATACGAAGCCTAAGAGGAGGCTGGGTAAGACCGACTCAACAAGAGAGTGTTTTATCTGTCTTGTACAAAGCCCTAAAAAGAGACTGACTCTTTGGGGAGATCATTATACAAAGCCTAATAGGAGCCTAAAAAAGGGTTTTGACTCCGCCGGGGAGGTTTATATGTGTTTTATACAAAGCCCAAGATTGAGACTGAAATGGGAAATTCAACTGACTCTGGTGAGGATATTTTTTATGTGTCTTGTACAAAGCCCAAGATTGAGGCGGAAATGAGTTTGACTCTTCTTGGGGAAGATCATTCCTCAAAGCCTAGAAGAAGGCTGGGAGTAAATGACTTTGCTAGGGAAGATATTTGTCCCAAGCTCAAGAGAGGGAAATTTATGTCTTGTACAAAGCCCAAGATTGAGGCTAAAAGGGTTTGACTCAACAAGAGAGTGTTTTTATCTGTCTTGTACAAAGCCCAAGATTGAGGCTAAAAAAGGTTGACTCAACAAGAGAGTCCAAGAAGGTGATTAACTCAACAAGAGAGTCCAAAAGTGATTGACTCAACAAGAGAGTCTGGAAAGGTGGTTGACTCAACAAGAGAGTCTGAAAAGGTGATTGACTCAATAAGAGAGTCTGAAAAAGTGATTGACTCAACAAGAGAGTCTGAAAAGGTTAGCTCCGCTGGGGAGAATCATTTGTACAAATCCCAAGAGGAGGCTGACTTCGCTGAGGAAGGATCACTATATAAAGCCTAAGAGGAGGCTAGCTTTCTGCCGAGGAAAGGTCCTTATACAAAGCCTAAGGGGAGGCTAGCTTTTACCGGGGATAATTGAGATCCCTAGGAAGGTCCAAGTGGGGAATCAACTTTTGCTGAGGGTTACATAAGAGTTAAGATATAAGATACCTTGAGGTTCTGATTTGAGATAGTGTTGACCCTGGTCGGGGAACTCTCATGAGAGAGGCTGGGTTTCTGCTGGAGATCGATCCAGAATGCCCGGGGTTTCTTTCTATAGTTGTAAGGAACTTGAGAATGTCTTTGAGACTCAAGGGGATTAGACTGTCCAAGTCTACTGGTGTGGAAGAGTTTTATCTTTTGTATGATGCCTCCAAGAGGAGGCAAAGGCATTAAGGGATGAGAGTCAACCCTAAAGTGGCCTGAGGTCTGACACTGGAAAGACTGCTCTAGCAAAGGATGACTAAGTTTTGTCTTATACCTTTAAGAGGTCGTTAGGGTCCTTGTATTAAGCCTAAGAGAAGGCATGATAACTTCTAAGAAGCCGAAGGGTCCTTGTACAATGCCCAAGAGGAGGCGGGGATGCTTTAAGGAAGCCTGTGGCTCCCCAAACCAAGAGAAGTTCAAGAAATGCAATTCACAGAGAAGAGATCATTCCAGGAAAGTTCGAGGGTTTGGAAGAAACTCAAGAGATGCTATTCACGGAGAATAGATCAACTCTGGGGAGTAGAATTTCTTTGACAATTTCTAGAGGTGACAGTCTGAGAAAAGGTTCACTGAGAATACTGCCTTTCTCTTTGTTCCATATTGTTTAACCCCAAGAGAAGGGAATACTATATCTGGAAATCCTATGGGGATCTAGTTTTGTTTATATTTAAAGAGTGACCAACAGGGCTTTACCTAGTTCTAGACGTAGTTGCTGGGAAAAACTTTAAATAACTATACTAGTATATATACAGTTGATATATGACGAGTATTTAAAAGGTTTGAAAGAAGACTAACCATGCACAGTTTCCCACAATACAGTTATGTATATGAAAGCATATAAAAGAAAGCGGATAAACACTTACCCGTTGTAGAGCTTCCATGCTGTTTTGTTAGTTGTTCAAAGAAATCAAAGAAAGTTTTGATAGCAACTATACATTTGGATTCAACATCAAAGGAGAAAGTATTTTGAACAGAGATCGGGGCTTACAGCTCAAGGAGAGGCCCAAATTTTAACAGTAATTGCATTGTTGTTTCGAATATCGTATCGGGACTTATACAATGACTAAGGCCCAAAAAGTTTTGGTCAAAAGAGGATTTGGGTCTTACACTTTATTAGAGGCCCAAAGTTTATTTTTTGTACAGGAGATGGGGCTTACAACTCAGGGAGATGCCCGGTTGATTTTGAAAAGGCGACGATCGCGCCGTTGTTTTGAAAATACACAGAGGGACTTATACAATATGTGAGGCCCAAAAATGTTTATTTACAAAAGGGGTTGGGTCTTACACTCTATTAGAGGCCAAAAGTGTTGTTTAAGAAAAAGAATGAGACTTATAGCTCGAGGAGAGGCCCAAAGTTATTTGTTTGAAAAATGGCGATCGTGCCGAGGTTTGAAAACACAGTGGGTCTTATACGATGACCGAGGCCCAAATGGTTTTGTATTTTCAAAGGGTTGGGTCTTACACTCTCTCAAGAGGCCCAAAGTGTTTTGAAAAATGTTTGCTAGGGTGAAAATCAACAAAACCCTAATTTCATCATTTTTTAAAGTAATTATTCAAAGAAAATTAATTAAAATGATAAAGATACCAAATAGGTTTGAATAAACAACTTGTGGTTTTTGGTTAAGGTTTTAAAAATGATATTTAACTACAAGATAAATTAAAACTCATTTGATCTTGATTTCTCAAGGAGAATATTCATTTTTAAAAGGTTTAAAAACAATAAAAATGAATTTATTTACAAAAATATCAACTATATTAAATAATTTATATAAATCTGATTTTTTTATGGAATAAAATATTTCAACATTTTTTGTTATTTTTTGCAAAAAGAACCAATAAAAAATAATTAAAATTGAGAGAGTTATTAATTTTCCAAATCATTTAAAAAATAACATGAAAAAAATAATAAAAAGTGGGAAAAATGATAAAAAGAGGATCTGGGGCGAGGGGGATTCGAACCCCAGACCTCTTGGGTGTAGCACGCGCCCTCTACCACTGGGGTGGTGATACATCCGTGTATCAAAACCACCCCATGAATACATGAGGCATGCCTTGTCTTTGGCTTGGCCAAGGCAAGGCAAGGCAAGGTTTTGGCCAAAAATGAGAAGCTTGTAACTTTCTCATTTCTCCATGGATTGGGACAAAATTTAGGTCTATCCTGCCTAGAATTTCACAAGGAATCCAATGGTAGTGGTGGTTTTTTCAGATGAGGCTCCTATTGAAAAACCCGATAGTGGTTTTTGAAATAGGCCATGATTTGCATTTTCTATGCTATCTCTTGTTACAGGAATGAATTACATGAAAAATTGGTTCAAACACAACATATATAACATGTATGAGATATGCATGATCAGTGGACTTAAAAGCAATGCATATTTCAAAGAGTTTAAGTTGTGATGCTTACCTCTTTAGGAGCTTTTTGGGCAATCTGTCAAGTGCTTTGTTCTAGAAATAATTTAATGCCTTGGACACCCTCAAATTATCCCTTAGAAGCTTTTAGAATGGTTGGAATCATCTGGAATCCTTAGGAACAAGTTTGAACTCTTTCTTGCAAAAGGAGCAAAAGTGACCAATATGGAAACTCTCTCAAATGGTGTTCCAGATGTGGGGAACCATTTGGGACAGTTCAAGGATGATATTTGGAGTGTGTTTGAGGTCTTATATGGTTTTGAAAGTGACTGAATCAAGACATGGCTTGAAAAATGCAAAAAAGTCCAATTTGAGGTTTTGAGAGGGGACTTTGTGATTTTGGTGTTACATGTCACTTATGAGAGTTTGGATAGCTTAGATATAACATATTGGATGTGTTTGGAACATGAGCTGTGATGGAAATGCTCTCTAACTCAAAAACTCAGAGTTACCTTGCAAAAGAAGGTATTTTTGCCTAGAGAAAGAGATTTTGAGGAAAACAAGTGTTGTAGTGCTTTGGTGTACTCAAACTGAGCACAAATGAGCTATATTAATAGTAGAGCAAGTTTGTTTTGTAAGCAATAGTGAATGGTAATTGCAGCAGCTCATTGTCCAATTGCATCACTTTGGAATCTTAAGTATCCTCTAGCCATTAATTAGAGGTTAGAGCACAGGCCCATGGTTCTTTGGTTCAGAGATTATCCTTGACTCATTCAGTTGGAAATGGCTCAGTTCATGCCACCTTGGTGCATCCATTGAATGCTTGGAAACAAAATTGGAGTCTTGGCCTCTTTTAGGCTTTTTAGGGTTTGCCATGCTACTTTGGGAATCTTGGACTTGGAAGGCTGATGGATCAGTGCTTGTCCCTTGGTTGTTTCCCCTTGAGGTGTGCAGATGGATAAGCATGCTTGGAATTGCACAATTTGAGCAAATCGTGCCTTTATACACAAATCTGCCTTGCCAAGACAGTTTGCAGCATGGCATGTTGCAGCTGTCATAAATCCTAGCTCACGTGGAGTTTGATGGAGTTCTTGGACATTTTGGAAAGCCCTCATGTGACACAACACATGTGTGATCATAGTTTGTCTTGAAAATTTTTGAATCCAAGTGAAAAATCCCCCTACATTTTGAAAAAAAGTAAGACAGATTCTGACTTAGTGAAAATTTCACTAAGTGTTGGAAAAAGTGACATTTCATGTTTTCAGCCATTTTGATCACTCAATAACTTGAAATCCATGAGGAATTGGAATGAGGTGTAGTTGATACTTTTAAAGTATGCCATGAGAGCTACAAATCCATCTTTGGACCAGCCAAAATGGTTGCTTGGATCTCAAGTTATAATCCTTGGAAGTTGGCACCCTAGCCACTTTATTTCATAACTTAGAAAAATTCTAAGTTTTTATGGTTACCCCTTTTACAAGTTATCTCACTTTCTTTATTTTTTTGATGAATGACGATTCAAATCACACATTAACATCATTTTAGGGTTAAGGAACCATAATTATGAAAAATATCAAAAAGTCAAACTTTGACTTTTATGCACAGTTGACTTTTTATCAGATGAATTCCAAACTATGCGATCCTCTATGAAATCAAGTCCTTGACCTAAATCAAATTTGATGGATATGTTCCGTAGGTGTTATAGGGTGTATTGAATCATGTCCCAAGCTTTGGAAGCATGTCTGAGTCAAAAGTCAAAGGTACAGTTGACTTTTTCCTTAGAACCCTAATTGTGGTCCAGATGAAATTGAAACTTGTGGATCAAGTTTCTTGGATCAATCCATTGTTGCAAATGGATCAATGTAGTGTGTTAGAGACCCTCAAGTCATGTCTTGAGGTCTTGGCTCATGTTTTGTCCCAAAAGTCAACTTAGGGGTGAATTAGGTCAAGAAACCCTAATTCCTGATTTTTGGTGAATGCATCCCCTGAGGCTAAATTGACTTGATGATTGGGTTTATGAGGTCCCTTAGAATATATTAAGTTATATTGTGAAGCATTGGCTCATGCCCATAGGAAAATTTTCATCTGGAGGCCCAAGTCGACCAAAACCCTAATTTGGTGACACTGGCGATCTTGAGGCTGGATCCACCTGGAATGCTGTAACTTTGTGCTTGATTCCTGATGCGGGAGTCCTCTTGATCCCTTATAGGTGTTTGAGAGGTTAGACAAGTTGAAGATCATGTCATTCCTTAATTGATCCTTTGTCTAAGGCTCTGGGAGGGCTTGAAACCCTAATTCTTGATTGTGGTGAATGCTCAAACATCTCCGAGGAGAGTGATTGAGGCATGATGGTTCATCCATATTGTGATGATGATTTTCACAATGATGGGAAATCTTAGTGGTCAAAATTTGGGGTATGAAACCTATATCATGTGTGAGTCGACCCAATGCATAAAAAATGACTCAAAACACATTTTAGACATAAAGTATGATCCTATATGCCTAAATTGATGTGTATAGACCTTTATGCGCGTTTGTAAAAGATAAATGCATGCTTAGACAAGGTGATACCGTCCAAAATACACAAGTACGAAATTTCATAGTTTTGACATCATTAAAACAAAGTAATAAAAGGAACCCTGCCCTCACATACTCCCCTTTTTTTATGATGACAAAACCTTGCAAAAACTTCCCACAAATTGAGTACTTTGTGAAGAGCATTCTCCCCCTAAATGTATGCACTTCCGTCCGTAAAATTCTAATCTTTGTGAAACTTGCTTTTGCGTTCTCCCCCTTTGACTACATCAAAAGGAGTGAAGTAAATAGTCATTTGTAATCATATCATACACATACTTCCACAAACATATGCTTTGCAACAGATATGGCATCAACAAGCATCCACATATAATGTTGCCAATGCAAAGAATAAAGAATTAAATAGCTCAAGAAACATATAGAATTAATAATGCATTACACACCATAAATTGTTCCAGAAAAGTCTCGAGACAAACAAAATGACAAAAACAAAACCAAATGCAATATGAAATGCAAGACAACAACACAACTCAATAAACTATGGTCTTCGGCCCCTATGTGGTTGACCCCTCCCCCGGAATGAATGATCTTGATTATTTGCTCCTTGAGCATCCAGGCGTTCACACATACTAAGAACATTTCTATTGAGAGTGTTGAAGCTCAATGAGACGACACGATGCTGTTTTGCTGATGTTTATGCCATCTGATCAAACCAACCCAAAACTCTTGATGAAAAGAGATCAAAATTCTCATTTTGCGCTCGAATATGACCCTGCATTGTTTCATACCTTTGTTCTTGAAGAGCTGCAAAGTTCTGTTGCTCAAGTTACATGCTCCGTAGCATTTCAAGAACTTCTGAATTGTCAAGTTGAGGTTGATGTGGAGAAGGAGGCACATATTAGGTGCCATACTCGGACCAAGCGTTTTGACGCCATGAACCCTATCCTTGGTCCACATTAGTATCCTGAACTGGAGATCCACCCAACCAAGCACAGTCGTCATGACCTTCAAAAGGAACCTCGGTATCCATAGGCTGAGTTTCCTCATCTTCATCTTGTTCTTCCTCATCCGCTTCATCTAAGTTCCAAATACTTCCACTTGAACCATTAGACTTAACCACATAAGTCTTATCTTGTTTGTCCCAAATGTATCCCATTAGAGGCATGGTCTTTTGACTAAACTCTTGGTCAGGAGAAAGTGATATGTGAGGGATGCCTTGCACAACAATTCCAGCCTGATCCAATATGCTTTGAATAAACGATCTGTAGCATAAGGATGAGCCTCTCCTGCTTTCTTTCAAAGCATAGATACGACTTGCAACATAATACAACCAATTTACCTTTATTTTATTCTTGAGAAGAAATACTAAATGGACTTCAGCTTGATCCACTCGAGAATAACCTCATTTCTTTGGACACAAAATATGAGAAACAATCCAATGTAGGATTCGATCCTTCCGTTTCAACAGACCATTTGTGACTAATTTGGGGAAGACATCACTAGCGACGACTTCCTCAAAATAAGGGTCTTTCAACATGGAATTCAATGCAGACTTAAATTCAAACTTTGGATGCAACTTAGTATCAGTAATTTGAGCATCAGGAGAAAGGTGAGGATATATATCAAACAAGTTCTGCCACACAACGCTAGCCACATTGTAGCTTTTACCCCCTATCTTGTAGGCAAACTCATAACCTGTAAATTTGTCTTTCAAACCTGCGTAAAACAGTCTAACCAAATCCTCATTGTAGTTAGTACTACATTCCAAAAAGTCATTAAACTTTTGATGGTTTAGCATGTCAACAATTTCAGGAATATGCATTATATCTGCTACCTTAGGATAATAGACATACTGCTTAATAATAGATATTTTCTTAAAATCCTCTTCATAAACCTCACCAAATTCAGTAGAGAGAAGAGACAAAGCGTTTACTGGAGTTTGAGATGTATTTGCTTGAGAAGAGGATGCTCTACTTGACCTTTTACCAGTCACCCTTGAAGTAGCCATTAAAACTCCTTTGTTGAAGAAGATAAACAGTAATAGCAGTAGAGGAGCGTGTACAAAGACCAAATTCTTCACTAATTTGGGTTTGAATCCCTAATCTTAGAGAATTCTCGGAAAGGGTTTTTAGGGTTTTTGGAGAGTTGAAAGAGTTGTGGGTGTTGTGAGAGATGCAAATGATAAGATGGAAAGACATAAATGATAAGATGCAACACCCAAAGCAAACATGAAACATTTCAGTTTTTTAAAAAATTTCAGAAACACGAGTGATGCCTTGACCTCTAGGATGTAATGCGTCGAAGCATGCGAATGAATTTTTCAAAAATTTTAAATGTTCAGTTGTCATACCCCAAAATTTGACCACTAAGATTTCCCATCATTGTGTAAATCATCATCACAATATGGATGAACCATTAGTCTCCCCAAAGATGGTTGAGCATCCACTACAATGAGACTTAGGGTTTCAAGCCCTCTCAGAGCTCTTAGACAAAAGATCAATCATGAAATGACATGATCTTCAACTTGTCTAGCCTCTAAAACATCCACAAAGGATCAAGAGGACTCCCACATCAAGGAATCAAGCACAAGGCTGCAGCATTCCAAGTGGATCAAGCCTCAAGATAGCCAGTGTCACCAAATTAGGGTTTTGGTCGACCAGGGCCTCTAGATGGAAATTTTCCTCTGGGCATGAGCCAATGCTTCAAAGAATATCCTATGATGCTCCAAGGTATCTCATGAATCCAATCATCAAGTCAATTTAGCCTTAGGGGATGCATTCATCAAAAAATCAGGAATTAGGGTTTCTTGACCTAATTCACCCCTAAGTTGACTTTTCGGACAAAACATGAGCCAAGACCTCAAGAGGGGATTTGAGGGTCTCAAATACATCACATTGATCCATTTGCAATAATGGATTGATCCAAGAAGCTTGAGCAACAAGTTTCAATTTCATCAGAACCACAGTTAGGGTTTCGCAGAAAAAGTCAACTGTATCTTTGACTTTTGACCAGGACATGCTCCCAAAACCTAAGACATGATTCAATACACCCTATAACACCTATGAAATCAATCCATCAAGTTTGATTTAGGTCAAGGACTTGATTTTATAGAGGATCGCACAGTTTGGAATTCATCTGATAAAAAGTCAACTGTGCACAAAAGTCAAACTTTGACTTTTTGAGATTTTTCACAATTATGGTTCCTTAACCCTAAAATGATGTTAATGTGTGATTGGAATCATCATTCATCAAGAAAAATCAAGAAAAGTGGGATAACTTGTAAAAGGGGTAACCATAAAAAACTTAGAAAATTTTCTAAGTTATGGAACAAAGTGGCTAGGGTACCAACTTTGGAGGATCATAACTCCTAAACCACAAGGACATTTTTTCCCATCCAAAGTTAGATTTGTAGCTTTCATTACCCTCTACAAAAGCTTCAACTACCACTCATTCCAATTCCCCATGGATTTTAAATTATGGAATGATCAAAATCACAAAAAGTGAAAATGTCACTTTTTTCCAACACTTAGTGGAATTTTCACCAAGTCAGAATCTGCCTTCACTTTTTTCCAAATGTAGGGTCATTTTTCACTTGGATCCAAAAAGTATCAAAACCAATTATGATCAAACAGTTATTGTATCATATGAGGGCTTTCCAAAATAGCCAAGAACTCCATCAAATTCCACTTGAGCCATGAGATATGACAATGGCAATATGCCTTACTGAAAACTGCCAAGGTTAGGCAGAATTTTTCACTTTTGCTCGATTTGGAAAAATCAGATAATTCCAAGCCTTGTCATCACTTTGGACACATCTGAGGATTAAATCTAAAGGGAACAAACACTGATCCAAGCCTCCAAAGTCTTTGGAACAAGAAGTAGCATGCCTAACCTAGAAATACCTAAAAGAGGGACAAGACTCCAATTTTGGATTGAAGCATTTAATGGATGCACCAAGGTGGCATGGACTGACACATTTGCAACTGAATTCTGTCAAGAATGATCAAACAGCTAGGGAACCACAGCTCTGTGCCCTAACCTCTAGTCAATGGCTAGAGGAGACTTGGATTCTCATTAATCAACATTGGCCAAACCTCTGCTGCAGTTTCCATTCACTATTGATCCCAAAAAAACTTGCTCTACTATAAATAGATCTCATTTATGCTCAGTTTGAGTACACCAAAGCCATCAAACAGATGCTTTCCTCAAAATCACCTTCTCACTTCCAAATTTGCCTTCCAAAGCAAGTCACTATCGGGTTTTGAGTTTGAGAGCAATTCCAACCAAACCAATCACACACACACACCTCATAAACATCATATAGAAGTGATCCAAACACTCACATAACATCTGGAACACCAAAATCACAAAATCACTAGCCAATTGCTCAAGTCTTTGACAGATTTGCAGTTGGGGTGCCATCTCAAGTTCCAGATCATTTCAATCCATTCCAAGCATCCAGACACACTCCATGGCACATAGGGAAGCTATCCAGATCATTGGAACCTAGATGTAACACCTCTAACCCAAAACACGATCACCAGCTGCAAGAGGGTGAGCATGAGCTCTTCTAACTCTATGATCCATGCATTTTTTGCTGCACAATAATTTGGACATATGTTTATAATCATGCATAGAGTGTTTACCTTCAATTAATTGCTTTGTATGAATCGTTTATGGAATTTCTGAACCTTCATGCAGAATTTAGGGTTCTTGAGGTTTCTCTTTGATTTCTTATTCCATGCTTAAAATAAATGAAATTAAAGACCATAGACATGATCGTGAGGTTGAAACGAGTAAATTGATATGTAGATTGCATGATATAATCAAGTATTCAGTGAGATTGGATAGAAAACGCAAATCTGCATAAACAAAGGAAGCGCGCGTGTTCTTGCCATGTTCTTGGCGCCCTTTTTCAAATATTTGAATATTTGAATTTTGTGATTTTATTTAATTGATTCAAAAATTAATTTCTCTCTAAGTTTTAATGATTTTGAGTTGATTCTTTTTTTAATAATTCACAAAAATGTTAAAATATTTTATTTTACCAAAAAATCTTAAAAATATTAATTATTTCATATAATTGATATTTTTGCCAAGAATTAATATTTTAATTGTTTTTTACATTTAAAATATTTTTTCCTTCTTGATTTTGCAAATTTTAATGATTTCTAATCATTTTATAGGTCAAAACATGATTTTTGAAACATTAATCCAAAATCACAATTTGTTTTCCACATGTTAAACAATTTTGATCATTTTAATTGAATTTTTTATTCAATTAAAATACATTTTGGAAACAAATTCGGGTTTTGATTAATTCAACCCTCATCAAACCTTTTAAAAACATTTTGGGCCTCTAATAGAGTGTAAGACCCAATCCTTTGTAAATACAAACCTATTTTGGGCCTCAAATGTTGTATAAGTCCCGTTGTATTTCAAAAGTTCGGCACGATCATCGCCCGTTTAAAACAAACCATCTGGGCCTCTCCTCGAGCTATAAGACCCATTCAAAATCATTTGTGGGCCTCTAATAGAGTGTAAGACCCAATCCCCTTTTGAAACCAAAAACTTTTGGGCCTCAGTCATTGTATAAGACCCACGGTGTTTTCAAAACCTCGGCGTGATCGTCTCCCTTTTCAAAATAAACCCTGGGCTTCTCCTTGAGCTATAAGACCCATCTTTGTTCACTTTCAATAATTTTGGGCCTCTTGAGAGAGTGTAAGACCCATCCCCTTGTACAGAAAATCTTTCTTGGGCCTCAGTCACTTGTATAAGTCGCCGTACAAAACGACAGTGCGATCACTGATTAAACCCTGGGCCTCTCCTTGAGCTGTAAGCCCCAATTTTCCTTTCAAAAACACTTTCTCCTTTGATTTTGTAACATACTATTATTTTCAATTTATTTGTTGAACAACTAACCAAACAACATGGAAGCTCTACAACCGAGTAAGTGTTTACCCGCTTTCATTTACCGTTTTCATATGTATATAACTGTATTGTGGGGCTGTTTCACTGTACGTCTTCTTTCATAAACTCATATCGACTGTGTAATACTAGTATAGATATTTAGAGTTTCCCCAGCAACTACGTCTAGAACTAGACAAAACCTCGTCTCCTTCCATCCGACGTTCTCCCAGATATTTCAACATAACCTAAACCATGAGAATTTTCTTTTACAACAATTTTAGGTAACTAGATCTAAGAAATCTCCCCCCTTGAACAGTTCATATACAGAAGGCCAATGTTCCAAGTGAAACCCCTTCTGGAACTGTTCATCAGCCTCCTCTTGAGCTTAGTGCAAGAACCCACATGCTTCCTAAAAGCATCCCCGCCTCCTCTTGGGCGTTGTACAAGGACCCGTCGGCTTCTTAGAAGTTTTCACAGCCTTCTCTTAGGCTTCGTATAATGATTCCTCCTTTGGGAAGATAGCCTCCTCAAGATCTCTCTTAAGCATAGTACAAAAGATAAAACTCTAGACTTGGACAGTCTAACCTCCTTGAGTCTCGAAGACATTCTCAAGTTCCTTTCAAAAATTGGAAAAAACACCAGTAGACTTGGGCAGTCTCAATACCCTTCGGATTCTCCGTTTCCTTAAAAAATAGGAAATAATCCCGATCCTCAGATCAAATCCATGAGTACAACATTACCTATATAAGAACTGATTTTCTCTTTTAACCAACATACTGGACCTGTCACTCAACTGAAACAGTAACCTTAGCCTCCTCTTGGGCTTTGTACAATGATTCTCCCCAGCAGAGTTAACCTTTGCAGCCTCCATCTCTGGCTTCGTACGAGATACAAAATCACTCTCTTGTTGAGTCAAACATTTTTAGCCTCCATCTCGGGCTTCGTACGAGATACCAAATCACTCTCTTGTTGAGGATAAAAGACTCTCTTGTTAGGTCAAACAATTTAGCCTCCATCTCGGGCTTCGTACGAGGTATAAAGACTCTCTTATAGAGTCAAACACCTTTAGCCTCCATCTTGGGCTTTGTACAAGACACATACAAAAGCACTCTCTTGTTGAGTCACCCTTTTAGCCTCTATCTCGGGCTTCGTACGAGACACAAAAGCATCCTCTTGTTAGGTCAATAGCCTCCTCTTAGGCTTTATATAAAGAAATCCCCGTTTGATTCAATCAACCTTTTAGCATCAAATCATGCTTTGGTCTCCGCATACAAACATCAACGACTCCTTTTCCCTCGTCTAATTGCTGTAAGCGGCAAGCCTCTGGATTATTTACATCCACGCCACTGTCCCTCTTTTAGCATGAGAAATTCCTAAGGAAAGATGGCGTTGCTCTAAACTGAGTTAAAGTCTTCTCCTTCAGGTTGAAAATCCCCTATAAAAGAAATTATGGAATTGCTAGATTCGCATATCCCAGTTAAAGTAATTCTCCTTTATAATCAGTCACCCAACAGTCGTGCCAAATAGGCCAAATATTCCCCTTTAGAGATGAAAAATTCTCTCTAAAGTCAAAACCTTTTAGTTTCACATCTTGGGCTTCGAACAAGATAAAAATGACCCATCAGCTTCACATCTTGGGCTTTGAACAAGATACAAACCACCTTTAGCTTCATGTCTTGGGCTTTGAACAAGACACCAAAACACCATTTCCTCTGATAACACGAATTTATATCATATTTTTACTTCGATTTATGTTAGTTTCTTATTCTGTTTTTCGTCTAATATCCGATTTTCTCGAGATTATTTAAGTGTTTTTGCAGGTAATCACATTTTACAAGTCAAAGTATGCTAAGTGTGGAAAAGAACCAAAACATACAAGAAAAGAGCAGAAAACAGAAGAAAAATTGAAGAAACCTAAATTTGCTGATATCATGACCGTCATGGGTGCGCCACGACCGTGGCAGCTTCAAAATGTATCACGACCGTAACATTGTACCAAGATCGTCATGCGCTCAATTTACACGTTGGAGCAGAGACTTGACTACGAATTCTCAGAGAGCGGTTTTCACACGATGTTCTTTTCCTCCGAAGATTTCTAGGTCCAAAGTGGTGTAACTGTCAGTGTGAATGGCTAAATTCTCTCCAACCTCTACCTCAACTGAGCCTATAAATACAGTCATTGTGAAGAACAAAGTGTGGCCAAATTATCCTTTCAAGTATACTGTCTTGCTGCCAAATTGTTTCCAGAGCTTTAATTTCATTTCTTTTACTTTGCATTTCCATTTCCTTGTCAACCATTACCGAACAAAGTAATAGTTTCTCACACTGAGGAACTATTACGACTTAGTTTTAGTTTTTGTTTCATTGCCTTCAACCTTTGCAATTTATTTCATTCAAGCAAGAACCTACCAGCTTGTGGAGGGATTGTTGTTGCTGTTATTACTGACTTCCAGGTTTCCGTTATTTAATTCAAGCATTGTTTATTTCTTTGTTAGTTATGTCTGCGTTTATTTATTTCCTTGCCTTTGCCTTTAATTTCCTAATTATGTCGAGCTAAACTGATCTTATCGGTATGTAATGAAGTAACTAAAATGAATTAATTTTCTATAAGCTAAAATCAATAATCCATCCTTCTTCTGGCTTCGATTTCTTAATTTAAAACCCAAACTTTTATTACGAGAGTAAAAGAGTAACATAGGTTAAAGTCGAGACCACGGGAGTGCGAGGCTTTACCCGATAGCTGAAATCGAGCATTAGTTTTAAAAACAGCGGAAGCGCTTTAAAGTTAATTAGGCTTAATTAGTTTTCAAAAAGTATTTTTAACCTCATACGGGCTAGCGAGAGCAGACGTATTGACTTAGAAGTATAGTTCGAAGCAATAACCATGGGAGTGTGAGTTGAGGCCTTTTAAACCGGTTTTTCCTACAGATGAATAGGGTGATAAATCCTTATAGGCTTAGGTTTAATTAATTCCACGTAGGTTACCGAATTATATACCGATAACTTAATCATAACTAGTATTTCCAAATTTTAATTTCCCTTTAATTTCCCGTTTGAACTAAAAACCAAATTTTGATTAGCCTTAGATAAACATAGTAACGATAGATAACGGTGCGTTCGATTTCTAGTCTCTGTGGGATCGATAATCTTTTAAAACTATGCGATACAACTGTATACTTGCAGTAACCCCCATTCGACTCATAAAGTCGCGATCAAGTTTTTGGCGCAGTTGCCGGGGACTAATTAAGTCGACATCGTAATTCCTTTGTTACGTCGTATAGACTAAGGCAAAAACCAAAATTCCCTTTCTATTGATTGTATGCCAAGTACTCGCTCTTCTGGCGAAGACCTCGTACGACCAACAGACGAACCTGAATGTCTTCTTACCGTAAAAAGACGTATCCAAGAATACTGCTTAGCTCACGATATCCCTTTTCCTTGATTAGAACCTGAATCTCAATCAGACCCTGAACTTGAATCCGAATCAGATTCCGAATCAGAACCAGACATGGATGATCCACCACAAAACCGACCTCTTAAGTATTATGCTACCGCATCTCAACAAGAACCTCACAACAGCATTGTCGCTCCAGCCATCAACCGAAACGATTTCGAGTTGAAACCCTCGCTGTAATCTGCTGTGCAACAAAATCAATTTTTTGGAAACCCAACAGAAGATCCAAATGAACATCTGACCAAGTTTGTGCAGTACGCAGACACAGTGAAAGCGAATGGTGTAACCGCAGACGCCATAAGACTACGTCTTTTCCCTTTCTCATTAAGAGATAGAGCTTGGGCTTGGTTGCAATCCTTGCCATCAAATTCTATTACTTCTTGGGAAGATTTAAAGAAGGTCTTTCTGGCACGATATTTTCCGCCAAGCAAAACAACTATGCTGAGAGCCCAAATCAACAGCTTCAGACAAAAAGACAACGAGTCTTTATATGATGCTTAGGAAAGATACAAAGATATGAGGAGGATATGCCCGCATCATGGTCTTGAGGATTGGTTAATTATCCACACGTTTTACAATGGTCTCTTGTATAATACAAGATTGACAATAGATGCCGCCGCAGGTGGTACACTCATGGATAAACCCTATGATGAAGCCCAACAACTCATCGAGAGTATGGCTCAGAATCACTACTAATGGGGAGGTGAAAGAACTCAAGTGGAGAAATCCCAACCAAAAGGAGGAATGTACAAAGTTTCTAGCCTAGATCACGTCCGTGCTAGGGTAGATGCAATTGCTCAAAAGATAGACAACTTGACCATGACACCCACAGCCACCGTGGCTGCTGTAGTGCCAAACTGCGAATTATGTGGAACAACTGGACACACTGCCCCTGAATGCCAAGTTTTAGCAGGAGCCTCTACAGATCAAGTGAATTATGCTCAAGCAAACCCTTATGCAAACACCTACAATCCTGGTTGGAAGAATCACCCCAACTTCTCATACAAAAACAACAATGCACTGTATGCACCTAGTCAAGCACCTGCTGCACCACCAGGTTATCAAAAGGCTGCAACAGTTACTCCAAATGTTCCTAGGAAGTCTAACCTTGAACTGGTGATAGAAAACTTTATAGCTACCTGTAATACCCCAAAATTTGCTCTCCCTCTTTGTCATCATAGCATGGCATTATCATCTATCATATCATATCCACCTCATTAACATTACATTGCATTTAACATAGAAAAATGAAGCATAGCATCCTTCTTACCATCAGGGCATGTGATCAGGTGGAAGGTGGACAATCAAGGAATCATTCAAAGCACAAAAAGGTCAATCAAGTTTCCTCAGGGCAAGCCAAGAGGCCTTTCATGTCTCATACTATCTCAATGGAACATCCACAACCTCAAGAATGAGAGAATCAATGGGAGATTGAAGCACTACATCTTTCACTATGCAAGAGGTTCAAAAAATGAAGGAAAACCCTCAAAAGAGATAACTCATTGATCCAAAATCATCCTCAAATGGCATATATCATCATCTTTTAAGAGGATACATAACATACTCTGAGGAATTGGAAATTGAAGACTGCACATTTTTCTCCTAGGAGGTGGGCACCAAAACTAGGGTTTCCCATTAAATCAGGGAATCTTTGATTTTTTGGACAAAACTTGATGTCATGGTATTCTACATGTTCTTAAGTGTATGTGTATGGAAAATCGCCTCTCAATTGGTTTTGGAAGTGTTTCAATTGGAAGAAAGATCAGAAATCAGGAAAATTGGGGCCAAGTCAAATAATCAGAGGAAAAAGTCAACTCTTGACTTTTTGAGCCCAAAATCATGAAATTCATGTTACATATGTCCAATGTACAAAATTTAGTCAAGAAACTCCAAAGGAATCATGAAAAAATCAAGAGGTGGAAAGTTGCCATTTTTGGAAGAGGAAGGGTTACTAAAAATAGCAAGTTTTGGCCATTTTGCATCAGAGTTTGAACCAAGGCCATTTAAAATTGAAGCACCAAATGAAAATTCCACTCGGCCACAACAAAAGATCTTGTTTTAAGCTTCAAATCCATGTGTAGAACATCTCCATTGGATAAAAATTGAGTGAGATATGATTGATCAAAGTTAGAGGAAAGTAGGTCAAAAACCAGGTCATGACCAAGTCTTGCCAAGCTCGCGCGCAGTCATTTTCTCAAACAGTTGGTGAGCCAAATGTCCACTCATTTTTCTCATAATTAAAGGCCTCAAATGGAAGAGTTTTCAACATGAAAGTTGTTCATTGCAATGTCATTTTCAATATTCATGTTGGACAAAATTCCATTTGATCAATTTATGAGGGATAAATTTTGGTCTCAAGTTAGGTTGATTGTGCTGAAATTTCGTGTGCCAAGTTGCCTTGCCAGCCAACTTCTTGCCATGCTCACCAACCAGTTTTGAACCATTGTGTTCATAGCTATTTTTAGGTGTGTTTGAGGCCTCAATTCAATACAATTCTCACACCAATGTTGTTCTCTGGTGCACCATCTTTCCAATGCCCTCAATGCCTCATTAAATCATTCACTAACAAGAGAGAAAATCATCTTCAAACAATCACTGTTGCATTGGTTCCAAACTGTCACATAAAACCAGAAAAAGAAATAAAGGTTGTTGTTATTGTACCAGCTTGCTCATGTATTGCTCACTCTCCAACCTTTGCTTCAGTTAACCAAACACTTTTCATGAACAACACCTCACGTGCCTCACTATACATGGAAATGGAAAGGGAAAGCTTGTTGAACAAGTTTCTGTGGCAGCAGTAGATGTGAGCTTGCTTTATTCAATTGAACCTCACCATAACACATTGTGAACTGCCATCACCATAACTCAGCCTCAATAACTCGCCCCTAACTAACTTGACTCAGTTAGTTAGGGTGCACTCAGTCTAACCACTGTGACTCATCTAACTCAACTCATTAAACCTTAGTTAGCTCACACTATAAAAGAAAATCTAACTCACAAATCTCAGGGAGCTTCATTCTTCTCACTTCACTGCCAAATACTCTCTAATTTTCTCTCTGATTCTCCCACTCTTTTTCATCAAATCTCTCCATTGCACGAGTTCATCATTCTCTTCTAATTCCACCTTCAAGTTTCATCTTCAATCATCTCTGAACTTGAAGCAGCTTTGGATTGTTGAAGTAAGCACACTGCAGATCCATCTCCATTATCACTCTTCAGAGTTTGAAAGCCTTTATTTGGCCAAGTGAAGCTCAAAAAGGAAGCAAGAATATCTGGTTTTCTCAGCATCTCCAATTTCTCCATACTTTCAGGTTTTATCACTCAACCTTTTTCCATTCGATTCCCCTTAATTTTGACTTGTTTTTGTTAATATAAGCTTGATAGAAGCTCTGCTTACTCCGGCTAGTTGATAGGCCTTCTAAAGGCATAGTTTGAAAAGTTAGGGCATGATTTCATCTCTTCGTTTCTCTATGTGTGTGATTGCTATGTGAAAAATAAGTGTGTATTCATGACCTGCTCAACTTCAGCTTCATTTTGGTATGAATATCGTGCATTTCTGTGGTGATGTGAAAGTTGCAGGTGGTGGTTCTAGCCGGAGAGGGTGACCGGAGGTCCCTCTCCGGCCGGTGATCTCATTTTAGGGTTTTATGTTCAGTTTTAATGTCAGCCGTCTGATTTGTGTAATCCAAGGGTGGAGGAACTGCCAGCGCATTAAAACACACATGCACCTCACGTGCATTATTTCTGATTTCACTTAAACATAGTGTGGTGCAGTGCGTGCTAGTTAATGTGTTCCCTCACATGTGCGCCTTGATCTTGCTTACTTTGACTTGTTTGTTGACCTGACTCAATCCGATGGTTGTTATTGTGTTGACTTGGCTTGACTGAAGTGCATGGTTATTAATGTGTACTACGCGCTTAATGGACCTAGACTATTTTGCTATTCACACCTCCTCTTTTTTAAAGCCCAATAATGTTGAACTGAAATTTACTATGTCTGCACCCCACACTTGCTTTTCATTTCATTTTAATTTTTCTATTTTTCTACACGTTTGCTTTTTAATTTTTAAAAATACTAAATAGTATCATAAAATTCCACAAAAATTCATGAGTATCATTAAAACATTTAGAAAATTTTTGGTGATTTTATTTTCTGATTTTATGACCTTTTTACCCCTGTTCCATAATTTTCTTTGAATTTCTTTGGTGTGCATTCTTAATGTGGTACATGATCTTGTTTAATTTTTTTCTTGATCATTAAAAATTGTTTTGGTACTCTTATTTTTGCATTGAGTCATTGGCATCTTGAGGTATGTTAATTGATTTTTATTTGATTTTTTAGGTCATTTTATGGCATGTTTGGTGTTCACTTTTGTGCTACTTTGTATGATATGTCTATTTGACCTAAGTGCATTGTTTGACATCATTTTGCCTTGGTTCCTTGCATGCTACTTTGATATGTGATTCATATATGATTAGTGAACTTCAATACCATGTTTTCATAATTTTCATGAGGCCATTTGATTTTTGTTTGATGCATTTCATTTAAAGCATTATAACATGTCATATCATTGTAATCTTTTGTGCATGTTTACATGTTTTCTTTTGTGTATACTTGCATGATCATTTGCCTATTTGGTGAGCTACACTCTTGACATTATAGGACATTTGATACATATCATATGTCATCTTTGCTTGTTGATTATCATTTGAACCTTGTGCACCTTTAACATGTTGTGTTTGCACTTTCCTTTGTTTGGAACTTCCATTTCAATTCTACTTCTTCTATCATTTCTTAAATGTTTTGATGTGTCATGCATGAATACTTGTGAGATGTTTGTGAATCATTTTTCATTTTATTTCAATTCTGATCCATGGATTACATGTTCCATTTATACACATTTCTTCTTTTCTCTTTCATCTTTCATTCTCCCTTTTCTTATGATATCATGTTCTAATGTCATGGAGGATGTTTGTTGCCTATCCATTTGAGTTTGATTGATAATAACCATTTGTTTCCATATGATGTACATTCTGGTTGTGGCTCTAGGATTTGGTTTCTCATTTAATTCTTTTGAGTTTTATGATGCATTACATGTTCTTTTACTTCTTATACTTCTTATACATGTTTACTAACCATGTATGGGCTTTGGTAAGTTTCAATTGAGTGTGGATAAGGAATCCACATTCAACTTCTATCCTTTCTCTTTTACAATTCCATCTTGTGTTTTGTTAAGCACTTATGTGCTTTTTTCTTAATAACTCATCACTTTCCCTTTGTGAATTACAATTCATCTTCTACTTTAGAAGTGAATTGTTTAATTCATCCTTTCTTTAGACTTTAGGTTGAAACCTCACAAACCATTAGGATCACTCCCTTTAATCTTCAATTAGGATTGAGTCTTAGTCCACATAGGTTTTACCTTTTCTCCTCTCTTGAGTCTCTCTCCTCATCTCTCAAAGAAAATCCAAAACATCTAATAAAGGTAAGCATTTATTGCATTTAGGCCTTTCATATAAAGAAAAGATTATAAAGGGGTTTTCTCTTATAATCTTAGAATGTATAGCATTATAGCCCATCTTGGGTCAATGTGTTAAACATTTGATCTGGTATGAGGGACTTGAATGCAATACTTGTTGAAGGTACAAATAAAAAACACTTCTTCATTTCTTAATTAACAAAAACACTTAATAAACACAAGTATGCTAGTGTGTTTGAACCTTGACAATTGGAACTAAGTGTGGGGGTCTTCTTCACCCTTAGTGTGCTTTCTTACTCATTCCATCTTGGAATGTGAGAATGTACACATTCCAATGACTAAGATTCAGATACACTATCATATGCAAACAAATGAAAAAACTCTTAAAAGACAAAAACAAACAATAACGTCTTTCCTTCGGGAATTATTTTCTCACCTCACTCACTCTCAGCGTACGAACGTGCTTCTACTCGTTCTCTTGCAAGATGGTAACGCACTCGGACCAGCGAGCCTGCAACACCTGAGCTAGAACGAAAGTCGTTCTCTAAAAAACACAAACAACTTTCCCTTAGGTGAGGGGAACTACGTCGCTCTGATTCTCATGCTCCCGATGAGATACGTAGGCAGTGGGGTAGGGCCCATGCGAGCACTTCTTTTATTTTCCCTACATTTGTTTCTTCGTTTCTTTCCGTTCTCGTTCCTTTTCCTTTCCAGTAGCAGCGGAGCTCCAGTTTTCTTTACCCTTTGATCGAAACAAGCAAGCGTGGATCCCATCGGGTACGATGGACGCGAGGGGGTGCTAATACCTTCCTCTAGCGTAACCGACTCCCGAACTCAGTTCTCTTGGTCGCAAGACCATGCTTTTCCTTTCTCTTCAGGTTTATGCAGTGTTTCCTTTCCCTCTCTTGGGATAAATACACATTGCTGGCGACTCTGTTTCGGTGCCACTTTCGCGTTTGTACTTGGATGAAAATCCCGGGAGCGACACTACCCAAACTCAGATAAACAAAGAGTTCCTGAATCAAAACGTACACACTAGCGAACAGATTAAGCAGTTAGCAAACAAAGTAGACGCTTTGGCCATTCACAACAAAATGCTTAAAAGGCAAATTTCCCAAGTGGCTCAACAACAAGCACCTACTGCTGCTCCTGCTGGAACATTTCCTGGACAGCCACAACCCAATCCTAAAGGACATGCAAACGCTGTTATACTGAGAAGTGGAAAAGAATTAGATGGACCCATTGACCCAAGGCTTCAAAATCCAGCCATGTACCAAAAGTCTGCTAACGACCAAACAACTGAGAAGGAGAATGAACCCAAGGAAAAGGAAGATAATGACCAAGAGGTTGTAAACAAAGAAAAACCTTATGTGCCTCCACCACCTTATAAACCACCTATTCCGTATCCTCAAAGATTGAAAAGTTCTAAAACTGCAGGGCAATTTAAGAAATTTGTTGAACTTCTGAAACAATTAAACATCACGATACCGTTTATAGAAGCCATCACCCAGATGCCCTCGTATGCTAAGTTCCTAAAAGAAATCCTATCCAATAAGAAAAAGATTGAGGAAAACGAAACAGTTACGCTTACTGCTGAGTGTAGCGCAATAATTCAAAACAAAATGCCTCCTAAGCTAAAAGACCCAGGTAGTTTCTCAATACCTTGTGTAATTGGGAAGTTCGTCATAGACAAAGCTCTATGCGACTTAGGAGCCAGTATTAGTGTTATGCCCTTATCCATTTGCAAGAAGCTTGATATGGGAGAATTAAGACCAACTAAAATTTCTGTGCAATTAGCTGACCGCTCTGTCAAATACCCAGTTGGTATACTAGAAACTGTTCCAGTTCGTATAGGACAATTTTATATCCCTACTGATTTCATAATCATGGATATTACAGAAGACTCTACTACTCCTATCATATTAGGAAGGCCATTCCTAGCTACTGCTGGAGCAATTATAGATGTAAAGAGAGGCAGACTAACTTTTGAAGTTAGTGAAGAGAAGGTTGAATTCATTTTGACACAATTCTTGCAAGCTCCAGCTATAGACGACACATGTTATCTACTAGATGTCATAGATGAGTGCGTAAGAGAAATAGAGATGGAACCGACCATATATTCCGATATTTTAAAAATTCCAATACCTCTGATTTTCGAAGATGATAACTGGCGTGAACCTTATCAAGACGATAGCCTAAGCGAATGCTTAGCACTTACACCAGATCATCTACCTTGCCCAAAGAACCCAGCCCTAGAACTGAAAACATTACCCAAAAATTTAAGGTATGAATTCCTAGACGAAGCTCTCGAACGACCTGTAATAGTCAATGCAGACTTAGGACAGACCGAAACGAAGAAACTATTGGACGTCTTAAGAAAATATCCAACTGCGTTAGGCTATAACATCGCCGACCTTAAAGGAATAAGTCCTTCTATTTGTATGCACCGTATTATGCTGGAGGAAGACTGTAAATCCTCTAGGGAACATCAGAGAAAAATTAACCCGATCTTGAGTATTGTAGTCAAGGACGAAGTGAAAAAACTCTTAGAAGCAGGAATTATATACCCGATATCAGACAGTAAATGGGTTAGCCCAGTACATGTCATTCCAAAGAAGGGAGGTGTTACAGTTGTTAAGAATGAAAAAGGTGAATCTATAACAAAAAGGGTTATAACTGGAAGTAGAATGTGCATCGACTATAGAAAGTTAAATAAAGCCACTCGTAAAGACCATTTCCCATTGCCTTTCATTGACCAAATGCTGGAAAGATTGGCTAAACACTCATACTTCTGCTATATAGACGGTTATTCAGGATTCTTTCAGATTCCTATTCATCCTGATGACCAAGAAAAGACGACCTTCACATGTCCCTATGATACATTTGCTTATCGACGAATGCCATTTGGACTATGTAACGCACCTGCCACATTCCAAAGATGCATGATGTTAATCTTTGCAGATTTTATAGATGACATTATGGAAGTGTTTATGGATGACTTTTCTGTATGTGGGCAGAGCTTCGAAGGATGTCTATCGAACCTAGAAATGGTATTGGAAAGATGCGTAAAAGTTAATCTCGTATTAAACTGGGAGAAATGCCATTTTATGGTAAATGAAGGAATTGTACTTGGACACGTTGTGTCCGATAGAGGAATTGAAGTTGATAAAGCCAAGATAGAAATTATAAAAGATCTTCAACCTCCGAAAACCGTACGAGAAATACGAAGTTTCTTAGGACACGCCGGTTTCTACCGACGATTCATAAATGATTTCTCGAAAATCACTAAACCTCTTACTGGTCTATTAATGAAAGACGCTGAATTTATCTTTGATGAGAAATGCCTAAAAGCGTTTGAACAGCTGAAAACAGCTTTTATTACCGCACCTATCATGCAACCACCAGATTGGAGATTACCTTTCGAAATCATGTGTGATGCAAGTGATTATGCTGTAGGTGCAGTTTTAGGACAGAGGAGGGATAGAAAACTTCATGCATTTACTATGCAAGTAGAACCTTAGATTCCGCCCAAATGAACTACGCTACCACAGAAAAAGAACTTTTAGCCGTGATGTTTGCCCTTGACAAATTCCGTTCCTACCTAGTGGGAGCTAAGATCATCATTTATACAGACCACACTGCTATTAGATATTTACTTAACAAAAAGGATGCAAAACCTAGACTGCTAAGGTGGATCCTACTTTTACAAGAATTTGATTTAGAGATCAAAGATAAGAAAGGATCCGAAAACGTAGTAGCAGACCACTTATCTCGATTAGAGGGCATTAAACCAGAGCCAGTACCCATTAATGAGGATTTCCCATATGAACGACTTATAGCCCAACTAGAAAGTGATATGTCTACTCTACAGTTGAATGACCCAAAGATGGAAGAAGTCGTGGAAGAAATTAACATGCATACAACCCTGCCATGGTATGCTGACATAATCAACTACTTAGCAGCTGGAGTACTTCCACCAGACTTATCTTATCAACAAAAGAAAAAATTCTTTCATGATCTAAAACATTATTATTGGGATGAACCTTTGCTGTTTAAGAGAGGAGCCGACGGTATCTTCCGTCGTTGCGTCCCAGAAGAAGAAATAGAAAACATCATCCCTCAATGTCATTCTGCTCCTTATGGAGGACATGCTAGTACCTCAAAGACATGTGCTAAGATCTTGCAATCCGGCCTATTCTGGCCCAACCTTTGGAAGGATGTCCACGTTGCAATACTAAACTGCGACTGGTGCCAACGCACTGGTAACATATCAAGACGCGATGAGATGCCTCAAAAAGGTATATTAGAAGTAGAAGTCTTTGATGTATGGGGGATTGACTTTATGGGACCCTTTCCGTCATCCTTTGGAAATAAATATATACTCGTAGCTGTCGATTATGTTTCAAAATGAATTGAGGCAATAGCTTCTCCTACAAATGATGCACGAGTAGTTATAAAACTCTTTAAAAACACAATCTTTCCTAGATTTGGTATGCCGAGACTTGTCATAAGTGACGGTGGTTCTCATTTCATATAAAAAATATTTGACAAATTACTAACGAAGTATGGAGTAAGACACCGCATAGCAACACCATATCATCCACAAACAAGTGGACAGGTTGAGGTCTCGAATCGAGAAGTAAAACAAATTCTAGAAAAGACCGTAGCCACCTCTAGGAAAGACTGGTCATCAAAACTCAACGAAGCTTTATGGGCATATAGGACGGCCTACAAAACACCAATCGGAACTACACCTTTCAAGCTTGTCTATGGTAAGTCTTTCCATCTACCAGTGGAATTAGAACATAAAGCCTATTGGGCTATTAAAACATTGAACTTAAGGTATGATTCCACAGGTGAAAAACGTATCCTAGATCTGCATGAACTAGAAGAGTTGAGATTAGACGCTTACGAAAATGCTAAAATATATAAAGAACGAACTTAAAGATGGCACGATAAGCACTTATCCAGAAAAGAATTTAGTGTGGGAGACGTTGTACTCCTATTTAACTCAAGATTAAAACTCTTTCCTGGGAAATTAAGGTCTAGATGGTCCGGTCCTTTCGAGATTACAAAAATTCTACAAAGTGGAGCGATAGAAATAAAGGGGAGGAATAGTAATCCATTTTTGGTCAATGGACAACGTCTAAAACACTATCACAGCATTGAAAATAGAGATTATTTGAACTGCCTAAGACTTTTAGAGTTGCCCACCGAACCCCCTAACTAAGCATCTAATTGAATTCTTCAGGCTTTAGACGTTAAAAACAGCGCTTAATGGGAGGCAACCCATGATTTCCGTTTTTCATGCTTTATATTTGTTACTTCTTTATGTTTCTTATGTTTTGTTTTTATTTTGCAAATTTTCAGTTTCATTTATATCGTTTTAAATTTAATTTAATTTGAAAATATTGTGCTGATCTTTAAAATTGAAAAAAACTACAGGATTATAAAGTCTCTCTACTCTTTCTGTTCTCCTCTTCTGCTTACATTTTTGCAAAAAGTACTAACTAATGGCAAACGAGGATAACATGCCAGTAGAATTCAGAGATGGAGCACAGTGGCATCGCTATGAGGCTTTGTCTCTTAGACCTTTTGCCTTGACAAAATTCGCCCACAGACCCACCATGACCGCCTTAGGTGTAGGTGAGAGCGTAGACTTTCTGTTTAGCCAGTTAGGTTGGGAGGGTTTTTCCAATAAGAAACATAAGTGCTACCGTAGGTTGACTTTAGAATTCCTGAGCTCTTTAAGCTATAACCCACACGGTGGAAAAGGTTTAACCAGGGGAAGGATTACCTTTAGATTATTTGGATACAGCTGCCAGTTCTGTCGGATCTTTTGGGATTTCCTGAAGGACCCCATGTTTTCTCTGTGGTTCAAGAGGACTTAGTGTTGGTGGGAGAGCTGAGTGATTTTTGGGGTAGAATTTCCGGGAAACCTGATTTTGACATGGACCCTATGCTTTCAACAGAAATACATAACCCCGCTTTCCATTACTTTCATATGATCCTGGCCTATACCCTATTTGGTAAACCTGAGAATGATAACACGGTTTCGAGGGATGAGCTTTTTATTATGTTTTGTGCTTCTCAGTCTAGAGAGGTTAATGGACTCACTTTTATGCTGAATAACTTTTGCAAAATTATTAATAATGATAACAGTCCAATTTTGATAGGTAGCCTAGTTACTAAGATAGCTGATGCTTTGGGATTCAGAACCCGACTTTCTAAGATTAACCCCTTTGGAGAATTTAGACCCATGAATATCACCTTTTGCTTCAATAGGGCTATGATTAGGGACCAAGGTCCGAACCATTTCCAGCTTTTAATTAACAATGTTGTCGTACCACACTTTACACTTCCAAATCATGAACGCACAAATGTGCACGATCAACATAATTGGGTATATAACCTTGATGAACCCGTACCTGAACCAGAAGAAACCTTTCCTGAACCTGAGATCGACCCAAAAACACCCCCTCATTACCATGATCTTGACTATATGGAATTCCAAGAGAACATTGACATTCCTAAAGCTGATGCCACTAACTATGCCTCTAATCTGAATTCTATTTTAAAGACTATGAATGAGTATCATAAAGAAATCACTTCAGTAAAGGATGAGCTAAACACTGTGCGTCAAAATATTGTTGGACTTATGGACTTGACTGTTGAACAATTTGATCATTTAAATCAAGCCATCGCATCTTTGAAGAAACGCCTTGGCTAGATTTATGAAGCACCTTATTTTCAAAACTTTTTATGCATTTTACTTTAGAATAATTTTACATTATTTCAGTTTTCATTTTTCATGTCGGGAATAATTTGATTTCATACAGTTTTGATACATTGCTAGTAATTTAACTAGCACCTTTTTGGTTTGAAGGAATAATTTCATTTGTTGCTGCTATTAAATATTTGTGATTTCAATTTCGTTCCTGTTTTTCTTTTTCTATTTAAATGTATGTTGTAATGTTATTATCTCTGTGTATGCAATATACTGCTATTTCCATATGCTTCCCATGACCGGCTATTGAATTATTGTATTTGGAATTGTGTCTGTCATAAAACAGATTAACCACCCAGATTCTGTGAACGTCACGATCGTGACGACCCCGTGACGACCGTCACGCGGGTTTGAAACAGATTCTGCGTTAAAACAGAATTGTTTCACTCGTTCCCTCTTCTTTCTCCCATTCAAACCCCAGCCGTCCCACTACCTTCTGCACTTCTACAACCATTCCACATACACACATTTGACCCACATTAATCATTTTCGTAACCATTCAACTTACCATTGCACTATATAATCACACCATACGCCACTTCTTTTCACAAACCCTCAAATTCCATAACCTACTTCCTTTCCAAAATCCTCTTTAACCCAAAAATGGCACGTCAAATTCTAGATTGATCCACATTAAACTTCCGAGATGGAGATGCAGGAGAACGCCAAAGAGCTCGGTATATCGATTTCTACCGTCGTTCAGTTCAACCGACCCGCTACATTGACGTTGCATGCTTAGAAGAACTTGGAATGCTTGAGGGAGTCCAATGGATGTTACAGAATGCCGGTCTCTGGCAGCTTTGCACTCAGAGCCGACCCACTTACGAAGACCTAACTTTAGAGTTCCTCAGCTCCTTCACCTACATAACCCCTCCGGGAGAAACGAACCAATTAACCGGAGTCGCAAAGTTCCGCATGTTTGGCAAAGAGTACTTAATTGAACAAGACCAACTTGCCGAAATGCTCAGTTTCCACCATGGTGAGGATGTGCACCGCCACGTACCACAAGAAACTTTCTTTCAAGCGGCTTTTCAATTATGGAATCGGTTAACAGGAACCACAGTTGACAGCTGGGATAGCCTTAACGCAGCATACATCCATAACCCAGCCGTCAGATACGTCCACCGCGCACTTGGAAGCACCATTTTTGCACGAGATAGTAACCATAAGGTGAATTCTAAAGAGTTGTTTTTCCTTCATTGTGTGTTTCATCCAGAGCCAATCAATGCCGCACCATTTTTACTAGCACACATACAGTCAAACTGTGCTAGAGGCTCCAAACCCTTTTATTTTGGAGGGATTGTCACCTCTATTGCACTCAGTTTGAATTTGGAAAACGACCTTGCTAGACTACCCTCCTTGCCTCCAGTATTCCTTGATATAGATTATTGCAGAAACTCTTAGCTCATCAAGTTACGACGAGATGGGAAATACCATCCTATGGTCCGCGCCAAAACCGTAAGAAGTATCATCATGCCCTGCAGGAGTCGCATTGACCCTCAAAATATGGCTAATTGGCTTTTTGATCTGAATGCTCCTGAGCAAAATGCGCATGCCCCTGATGATCAAGAACATGGACCTGTTGATGAGATGGTGCAAGAAATGGATAACGCCCCTGAAAACCAACCACCGCCAGCCAATGATGCTCCTTCGACCTCCAGACGTCATCGCCGCCCTGACCAAGACCCGGTTACTAACGACGAAATCCTGAGGGCTATATGGCAACAAACCCAGCAACAGAATGAAATGATGATACTTATGCATCAAATTCAGCAAGGGCAAGTTGACCAAGGTCAGAGACTTGACGGTGTCGTCGAGGAGATGGGTGCATTGACACTGCGAGTGCAGAGCTTACACGAGTACATCCATCACGTGGGCATTCCTGATCACGTAGTGCATCATGGAAGAGGACGCTTTAGAGGCAGAGGACGTGGTCCACCTTGATTTTATTTTGTTTTTCTATTTTGTTTCTTTTTTTAGTTTTCCTTGTTAATCCCCTTTATATCGCAACATTGAGGACAATGTCAGATATAGTGTGGGAGAGTTAGATTTATTTCCGTTTGTTTCCCTTTCTTGTACTTTCTTTTTCCTTATCAAAGTAATATATGAATATTTTCGTTCAGTAATCCGATTTCCTCACTTTATTCTGCCATAACGAATTTTTTTTTACAATTAATGCACATCGTGACATACCAAGCTTTAAACTATGTTAGGAAGCTAGGAAAGTGCTAACAAGATCGATATCGTCTTGACATCTTAGACCTCTTGCGTATGCGATATCAGTTTCGACACTTATTATACGATACCTTGAGTTCAGTCCTAAAGTAACCCTTAGTAGTTTATATTAGCAGTCAGCACCGTCTAAATCACAAACCACGTGGGGAACCGATGAATATAAGTGTTTGATACCCAATCAAGAAAAGAAAAAAATCTTTCTTATCTATATGCCGAGAAAAAAATAGAATATGCAACAACTCTCACAGTTGTGAAAATGTGTAAGAAAAGAAAGAAAATCCGTTGTTGATTGGTTCAGAGGTACCTGATTCTGAACTTGGTAGGGCGAACTACTGTTCGATCCCCCGCAATCTACGAATGGGATGTATAAAGGGTTACCACATTTGTGTATCAGGCCCCGTGCGAGAAAATGGGATCAAAGTCACTAACCGGTTACTCCACTACGTGCGTGAATAAGGCAAAGGGCTTAATGTGATTGCGTTAGAATGAAACCGGGTGAAATAGATACGAAAACTGATGGTTGAACTATAATATAATGATTAGAACTGGATTGTATAAAAGAGAGGTCTATGACAAGCTTGTTGCTTTGTGTCGTTATTGTATCCTTAGTGTTTTACACTAGTACCCATCTAACTAACAAGAAACTCTTTTTCAGATCCATTGGTATTCCAGGTATGTGCATTTGATGAAGTTTGTCCGTTTTAATAGATTGATTGCTTGAGGACAAGCAAAGATTTAAGTGTGGGAGAGTTTGATAACACGAATTTATATAATATTTTTACTTCGATTTATGTTAGTTTCTTATTCCATTTTTCGTCTAATATCCGATTTTCTCGAGATTATTTAAGTGTTTTTGCAGGTAATCACATTTTACAAGTCAAAGTATGCTAAGTGTGGAAAAGAACCAAAACATGTAAGAAAAGAGCAGAAAATAGAAGAAAATTGAAGAAACCTAAATTTGCTGATATCACGACCGTCATGGGTGCGCCACGACCGTGGCAGCTTCAAAATGTATCACGACCGTAACATTGTACCACGATCGTCATGCGCTCAATTTACACGTTGGAGCAGAGACTTGACTACGAATTCTCATAGAGAAGTTTTCACACGATGTTCTTTTCCTCCGAAGATTTCTAGGTCCAAAGTGGTGTAACCGTCAGTGTGAGTGGCTAAATTCTCTCCAACCTCTACCTCAACTGAGCCTATAAATACCAGTCATTGTGAATAACAAAGTGTGGCCAAATTATCCTTTCAAGTATACTGTCTTGCTGCCAAATTGTTTCCAGAGCTTTAATTTCATTTCTTTTACTTTGCATTTCCATTTCCTTGTCAACCATTACCGAACAAAGTAATAGTTTCTCACACTGAGGAACTATTACGACTTAATTTTAGTTTTTGATTCATTGCCTTCAACCTTTGCAATTTATTTCATTCAAGCAAGAACCTACCAGCTTGTGGAGGGATTGCTGTTGTTGTTATTACTGACTTCTAGGTTTCCGTTATTTAATTCAAGCATTGTTTATTTCTTTCTTAGTTATGTCTGCGTTTATTTATTTCCTTGCCTTTGCGTTTAATTTCCTAATTATGTCGAGCTAAACCGATCTTATCGGTATGTAATGAAGTAACTAAAATGAATTAATTTTCTCTAAGCTAAAATCAATAATCCATCCTTCTTCTGGCTTCGATTTCTTAATTTAAAACCCAAACTTTTATTACGAGAGTAAAAAAGTAACATAGGTTAAAGTCGAGACCACGGGAGTGTGAGGCTTTACCCGGATAGCTGAAATCGAGCATTAGTTTTAAAAACAGCGGAAGCGCTTTAAAGTTAATTAGGCTTAATTAGTTTTCAAAAGGTATTTTTAACCTCATACGGGCTAGCGAGAGCAGACGTATTGACTTAGAAGTATACTCCGAAGCAATAACCACGGGAGTGTGAGTTGAGGGCTTTTAAACCGGTTTTTCCTACAGATGAATAGGGTGATAAATCCTTATAGGCTTAGGTTTAATTAATTCCACATAGGTTACCGAATTATATACCGATAACTTAATCATAACTAGTATTCCCAAATTTTAATTTCCCGTTTGAACTAAAAACCAAATTCTGATTAGCCTTAGATAAACATAGTAACGATAGATAACGGTGCGTTCGATTTATAGTCTCTGTGGGATCGATAATCTTTTAAAACTACGCGATACAACTGTATACTTGCAGTAACCCCCATTCGACTCATAAAGTCGCGATCATCCTCCCATAGAATAGGAGGAACTACGATCGCTCTGATTTCCCTATCCCGGGAATACGTAGGCATAAGATTGAAAAAGAATCTTAGCGAGCACACTAATAAAAAAACCCCAAAGTCCCCTACCTCCAGCCAATCTAGCGCAGTATCCCAACAAATTCCCCATGAACAGTCCCGATATTTCGTTCTGAACAAAATAAGCAGAGAGAGACCCACAAACTAAAGCCGCATCTGTAAATCAACAGTTTTGACTGTTTAACCTCAGTTTGCAAGCAGGGTTAGTTGGAGACATCTATTTCCCTTCCTTCATCAGCTTCAATAGGATAAAAAATGAATCGAACTGTAGTACTAAAGCGATAGTGATTCGAAACCACAAAAACCGCGCTACATCAGTATGTGTCGACGCACGAGGGACCCTCAAGTCGACGCATGACAGGCAGAAACTTTCATGCTTGAAATGAGACGACCATGAGTCGACCTACAACCTATATAGGTCAACGCATGCAGTTGAAACATGAAAAAAAAGTAGAAAAACATGATATGAATGATGCGCAGAAACATAAATAGCAGGCCCATACAATTTCAAAACATCAATATGGAGTAAGAGAGGAATCTAAATTATCATTTAAGCAACAAGATAGCACTCCAAACATAGTAAAAAACACATATTTAGTCAAGATAAAGCAAATAGATAGGAACGATAGTACCTCAAATGGTGATGAACGATGAATGCCCTCACATAGCTTAAGCTTTCCAACATGGTTAATTAATATATAAACAAGCATAGATAGAGAGCATGCAAAAATTACATTTAAACACGATCCGGGATATCGAGAACACCAAGTTTCCTACGAATGTTAAAGAAGGGTTTTCGTCGCAAATGGTTTTGCTAAAATATCGGCAAGTTAACTTTTGCTATCAACGTGCTCGAATACGACATCTCCTTTCTCTACATGATCCATAAGGAAATGGTGGTGAATATCAATATGTTTGGTGCGTGAATGTGGCACTGGAGTTTTGATCAGATTAATGGCACTCGTGTTGTCACACAAAATAGGAATGTGATAAAGTTTAACATTGAAATCGAGTAGCTGTTGCTTGAACCACAAGATTTGGGCACAACAACTACCGACTGCGACGTATTCCGCCTCGGCAGTTGACAAAGCAACTGAAACTTGCTTTTTGCTATGCCAACTCACTAAGGAATTTAAAAAGAAATGACAAGTGCCACTAGTGCTCTTCCTATCCAATTTGCAACTGGCAAAATCGGAATCAGAATAGCCAACCAAAGTACAATCACTTCCCTTGGAAAACCAAAGTCCATACTTGGGTGTACCACAAAGGTATCTAAGTATACGCTTTACCACTTTTAAATGTGATTCCTTGGGACATGATTGATATATAGCACACATACAAACACTAAACATGATATCCAGTCGAGATACGGTAAGATAGAGGAGAAAACCTATCATACCTCTATACTTCTTTACGTCGACAACCTTACCATTTTCATCTCGATTTAAGTTCACACATGTGGGCATTGGAGTATCAATAACTTTTGCGTTCGGCATATCAAAGCGCTTGAGTAGCTCATAGCAATACTTTGTTTGGTTCACAAACGTTCCTTCTTCAAGTTATTTGATTTGGAGTCCAAGGAAGTAGGTTAGCTCCCCCATCATACTCATCTCAAACTCACCCTGCATTAGCTTTGAAAATTTCTTGACCAAGTGCATATTAGTAGATCCAAAGATAATGTCATCTACATAAACTTTAACTAAAATAAAGTGTTTTCCTTGACATTTAATAAAGAGAGTAGTATCAACCTTCCCTCTTGAGTATCCTTGGTCGAGTAAAAATTTGCTAAGCCGCTTATACCAAGCCCTAGGGGCTTGTTTGAGACTATACAAAGCAAGTTTAAGTTTATAAATGTAATTTGGATACTCATGACTTTCAAAACCGGGAGGTTGAGATACATATACCTCTTCATTAATGTATTCGTTTAAGAAAGCACTCTTAACATCAATTTTATATAATTTGAAATTCTTAGAACAAGCGTAGGCTAGAAAAATGCGTATAGCCTCAAGGTGGGCAACAAGAGCATGAGTTTCCTCATAGTCTATGTCAGCCTCTTGGTTATAGCCTTGTGCCACTAAACAAGCCTTGTTTCGTGTTATTACTCTATTTTCGTCTAGTTTGTTCCTAAATACCCATTTAGTACCAATTACTCAATGGCCTCGCGAAGGGGGACAAGGTCCCAAACCTCATTTCTTTTGAATTGATTAAATTCCTCTTGCATTGACAAAAACCAATATTCATCGAGTAAGGCCTCTTTGGAGTTTTTAGGCTCAATTTGAGAGACGAAAGCAAAGTGATAACAAAAGTTACTTATCTTAGACCGTGTAGTTACTCCTTTAGCTATATCTCCGATAATATTGTCGATTGGATGATCCTTAGTGGATTTCCCAGCCAAAGGAAGGTCATCGCTGCTAATTGGATGATCCTCCTTAATCTTTTCAGAGTTGTGATCTTCCTCCTCCTCAACTTTCACCGATTCAGGTTGATCAGTCCCTTCTTCAGTGTCTTTGAGTATGTTTTCTGAAGATACACCTGCACCATGAAAAGAAATACCTTTCCCAACATTTTTCGAATAAAATTCGTCAAAAGTAACATGCACAAATTGTTCTACAATAAGTAACCTTTTATTGTATACTCTATATGCTTTGCTAGATTGACAGTATCCAAGAAAGATAGCTTCATCGGCTTTTGAGTCAAATTTTCCAAGATTTTCTTTTCCATTATTTAACACAAAGCATTTACATCTGAAAACATGAAGATGTGATACATATGGTTTCCTACCTTTTAAAAGCTCATATGGAGTTTTGTTGAGAATAGGACGTATAAGCACCCTATTCAAAACATAACACGCCGTACTAATAGCATCGACCCAAAAAAATTTAGGAAGGTCATTCTCATAGATCATAGTTCTTCCCAGCTCTTCTAAAATACGATTTTTACGTTCCACCACTCCATTTTGTTGAGGAGTACATGGAGCAGAAAAATTATGATCAATGCCATGTTTATCACAAAATTCCTCAAAGAGATGGTTTTCAAATTCACCCCCGTGATCGCTTTGGATAGTGACAATGCTAGTATTTAATTTGTTTTGAAATAGCTTGGCAAACTTTTCAAACGCCGAAAAAGTATCACTTTTACTAGCCAAGAAAATAGTCCAACAAAATCTAGAGTAGTCGTCTACAATAACAAAACCATAGTAATTACCACCCAAGCTTTTGATCCTAGATGGTCCAAAAAGGTCCATATGGAGGAGTTTAAGAGGTCTCGATGTAGAAACAACATTTTTAGATTTAAATGAGATCCTAGTCTGCTTCCCCATTTGGTATGCATCACATAAGTGATCTTTTGAAAATTTTATCTTGGGTAGACCGACAACTAGATCCTTTGAAACTACTTAGCAAGTCAAAGTTGACATGCGCTAAGCGCCTATGCCATAGCCACGAGTCTTCACTCATGGTGGCAAGACATTTAGTGCTAGTCAAAGATACTTCATTCAAGTCAAGCATATAAACATTGTTTACCCTCAAGCCCTTAAACACATCATATTTCTTATAATTGTGTTCAATCATGCAACAATCTTTTGAAAAAGAAAGTTTATAACCTTTGTCGCACAATTGACTAATGCTAATAAGATTGTGTTTAAGACCTTCAACTGAAGGACGTCTGAGATAGTAGTAGAAGAGGGATTACCTACACTACCTTTTCCGAGTATAGATCCTTTATTATTATCACCGTAGGTCACAAATCCTTTCTTCTTTGCCACAAAGTCAATGAATAAGGAAATGTCTCCCGTCATATGCCTTGAACATCCACTATCGAGAACCCATCTTCTCTTCGTAGACTCAAGACATTTTACCTACAAAATTAAACAAGGGAAATAGGTACCCAATTTTTATTGGGTCATTGTGTGTGAGTGAATCTTTGGTTACATTTGGGAAACCATTGGAAAATGCCTTTAAGAATCCAAGAATCTCCTAAATTGGCATTTAGCAATGGTGTGTCCCTTCTTGCACCAATATAGACAAGTTAGGTTAACATTGAAGTTACTTTTGCTGCTTTGATCTCTTATCACATATGTATATTTTTTATAAGGATTATTCATACTACTTCTAAAATGTGATCGATCAATAGCAAACATAACTTTAGGTTCTAAAACCTTGTCTAATTTGGCTTTAAGAGTTCTAACCTCCTTTTGCCAAATGTGACAAGTTTCACAACCCGCCCAATTTAACCAAGAAGACTTGTCTTCCTCGATTTTAGCATTTGTAACTTCCACCATTGAGTTCTTAAGAGCGTCTAATTCATTTTCGGAATCGGAAATCTTTTTCTCTAAATGTGAAATTTTTTGCTTATTTGAGGCTAAGCTTTTGAAAGCTTCTTTAGCCTCATGGTGTAGAGATTCAAAGGCATTTTGCAATGCAGAATGAGACATTTTATCAGCATGTTCATATTTAGAATGACTTACATTCTTTTTCTTATTTTGATGCGCAGTGAGACAAAGATTGACCGATTCGTCTTCATCACTTGAGCTATCTTCGCTAGAGGACTCACCATCACTTTCCCAAGCAATGTATGCCCTTCTAGGTTTGCTCGATTTCTTTTGTTGACGAGTTTTGTCTTTTCTATTGTCTTTCTTCATCAAGGGACAATACGACTTGTAGTGACCGATCTTTCCACAATTATAGCATGAACCTTTTGACTTTGCACTCTTATTTCCTTCATGCTTTGAGGATTTTAATTGACGTCGAAAGTTGATGAGATTCTTGTCCGAATGTTGAATTCCATTTTTCCTAATATATCTATTATATCTTCTCACGAATAGCCTCATATCTTCATTTGAATCTTCATCATCATCACTTAACTCACTTTCACTGAGCTCTTTTGTGGAGGACTTTGAGCTAGAAGCCTTTAGAGAAATAGACATCTTGTCTGTGTCTTTCAAATTCTCTTTCTTTTTGTGTTGATCAAGACTTACGAGCTCCTGCTCATGTTTTTCAAGCTTACCAAACAATGTTGTGATGTCCAATGTCATGAGATCATTAACTTCCTTGATGGTCGTGACCTTAGGTTGCCATTCCCTATTAAGACATCTCAAAATTTTGTTAGTAGCAACATCATTGGAAATGGGTCTACCAAGTGAATTTAAACGATTGATTAGGTGAGTGAATCTCTTATGCATTTCCACAATGGTTTCACCATGCTTCATGTGAAAGAGATCAAACTCTTGTGTCAACGTATTGATTATAGCTAGTTTGACATCATTAGTTCCCTCATGGGCAACTTGTAATGCGTCCCACATAGCCTTAGCAGTAGTACAATGGGAAACTTATAATATTCATCAACTCCCAAAGAGGATATGAGAATATTTCTAGCTTTCCAATCATAATTGTACTTGTTTTCATCCTCATCATTCCATTGTGCTTCCGGTTTAGGTACAACAACATTATCTGCATTGGTCATAATTATTTCAATAGGACCATTTTGAATAATGTTCCATACCTTTCTATCAATAGAATTGATATGCACCCGCTTACAATCTTTCCAATAACCGTAGTTTCCAATAACCCGTATGAGGTTAAAAATACCTTTTGAAAACTAATTAAGCCTAATTAACTTTAAAGCGCTTCCGCTGTTTTTAAAACTAATGCTCGATTTCAGCTATCCGGGTAAAGCCTCACACTCCCGTGGTCTCGACTTTAACCTATGTTACTTTTTTACTCTCGTAATAAAAGTTTGGGTTTTAAATTAAGAAATCGAAGCCAGAAGAAGGATGGATTATTGATTTTAGCTTAGAGAAAATTAATTCATTTTAGTTACTTCATTACATACCGATAAGATCGGTTTAGCTCGACATAATTAGGAAATTAAACGCAAAGGCAAGGAAATAAATAAACGCAGACATAACTAAGAAAGAAATAAACAATGCTTGAATTAAATAACGGAAACCTGGAAGTCAGTAATAACAACAACAGCAATCCCTCCACAAGCTGGTAGGTTCTTGCTTGAATGAAATAAATTGCAAAGGTTGAAGGCAATGAATCAAAAACTAAAATTAAGTCGTAATAGTTCCTCAGTGTGAGAAACTATTACTTTGTTCGGTAATGGTTGACAAGGAAATGGAAATGCAAAGTAAAAGAAATGAAATTAAAGCTCTGGAAACAATTTGGCAGCAAGACAGTATACTTGAAAGGATAATTTGGCCACACTTTGTTATTCACAATGACTGGTATTTATAGGCTCAGTTGAGGTAGAGGTTGGAGAGAATTTAGCCACTCACACTGACGGTTACACCACTTTGGACCTAGAAATCTTCGGAGGAAAAGAACATCGTGTGAAAACTTCTCTATGAGAATTCGTAGTCAAGTCTCTGCTCCAACGTGTAAATTAAGCGCATGACGATCGTGGTACAATGTTACGGTCGTGATACATTTTGAAGCTGCCACGGTCGTGGCGCACCCATGACGGTCGTGATATCAGTAAATTTAGGTTTCTTCAATTTTCTTCTATTTTCTGCTCTTTTCTTACATGTTTTGGTTCTTTTCCACACTTAGCATACTTTGACTTGTAAAATGTGATTACCTGCAAAAACACTTAAATAATCTCGAGAAAATCGGATATTAGACGAAAAACGGAATAAGAAACTAACATAAATCGAAGTAAAAATATTATATAAATTCGTGTTATCAAACTCTCCCACACTTAAATCTTTGCTTGTCCTCAAGCAATCAATCTATTAAAACGGAAAAACTTCATCAAATGCACATACCTGGCATACCAATGGATCTGAAAAAGAGTTTCTTGTTAGTTAGATGGGTACTAGTGTAAAACACTAAGGATACAATAACGACACAAAGCAACAAGCTTGTCATAGACCTCTCTTTTATACAATCCAGTTCTAATCATTATATTATAGTTCAACCATCAGTTTTCGTATCTATTTCACCCGCTTTCATTCTAACGCAATCACATTAAGCCCTTTGCCTTATTCACGCACGTAGTGGAGTAACCGGTTAGTGACTTTGATCCCATTTTCTCGCACGGGGCCTGATACACAAATGTTGTAACCCTTTATACATCCCATTCGTAGATTGCGGGGGATCGAACAGTAGTTCGCCCTACCAAGTTTAGAATCAGGTACCTCTGAACCAATCAACAACGAATTTTCTTTCTTTTCTTACACATTTTCACAACTGTGAGAGTTGTTGCATATTCTATTTTTTTCTCGGCATATAGATAAGAAAGATTTTTTTCTTTTCTTGATTGGGTATCAAACACTTATATTCATCGGTTCCCCACGTGGTTTGTGATTTAGACGGTGCTGACTGCTAATATAAACTACTAAGGGTTACTTTAGGACTGAACTCAAGGTATCGTATAATAAGTGTCGAAACTGATATCGCATACGCAAGAGGTCTAAGATGTCAAGACGATATCGATCTTGTTAGCACTTTCCCAGCTTCCTAACATAGTTTAAAGCTTGGTATGTCACGATGTGCATTAATCGTAAAAAAAAATTCGTTATGGCAGAATAAAGTGAGGAAATCGGATTACTGAACGAAAATATTCATATATTACTTTGATAAGGAAAAAGAAAGTACAAGAAAGGGAAACAAACGGAAATAAATCTAACTCTCCCACACTATATCTGACATTGTCCTCAATGTTGCGATATAAAGGGGATTAACAAGGAAAACTAAAAAAAGAAACAAAATAGAAAAACAAAATAAAATCAAGGTGGACCACGTCCTCTGCCTCTAAAGCGTCCTCTTCCATGATGCGCTACGTGATCAGGAATGCCCACGTGATGGATGTACTCGTGTAAGCTCTGCACTCGCAGTGTCAATGCACCCATCTCCTCGACGACACCGTCAAGTCTCTGACCTTGGTCAACTTGCCCTTGCTGAATTTGATGCATAAGTATCATCATTTCATTCTGTTGCTGGGTTTGTTGCCATATAGCCCTCAGGATTTCATCGTTAGTAACCGGGTCTTGGTCAAGGCGGCGATGACGTCTGGAGGTCGAAGGAGCATCATTGGCTGGCGGTGGTTGGTTTTCAGGGGCGTTATCCATTTCTTGCACCCGCATACCTTTCCTAATTGTTGATGTTGATTATATTCACTTCTCTCCTATTGATTCCAGCTGAATCAAGAACATCAAACTATTCGAACAAACCTCTAGTTACCGCTACTCACTTGATTGAACCTTCCGTTCTTCAAGTCTTTCACTCGGATGATTTCGATCGCAAGACGTTTGACCCAAAATCTTTCAATACAATCCTCTGGTTACCACTACTTCCTTGACCGAACCCACCGTTCTTCAAAGCTTTCACTCAGTTGAATCTGTAATGAAAAGATTTGTGCAAAACCCCCCAAATCACCAAGATCTTGGAGGACAAAACCCCAACGGTTTTATTGAAGAAAATCCCACTGATTCTCAATCCAAACTCGATATACAAATCCTAAGTTTGGACGTTATCACTCTTGAACAAAGCACAAATCAACAAAGATGATTATATGTGATTATTGATGAATGTAATTTGTGAGAGTGAAGATGAAGAGCAATCCAGTGTATCTTTCAATTTTCTTCTTGGTTCATGTACAAAAAGATATATATATATATATATATATATATATATATATATATATATATATGAGCATGAAAGAATAACAGAAAAAAATAGACTTTGGGAACACAAAGATGCAGAAAAATGAGTAAAAACGCGCGAGAGGTCGACCTACAGAAGCAGTGAGTCGACCTACAGCAAGGCCATGCATCGACGCATGAAGGCTAGAAAGTTTCAAATTTGTTTCTTACAGTATGCGTCGACCTACATAGGAGCCATGTGTCGACGCATACATGGCAGAGACCTTTTTCACATTTATCATACCAGTGTGCGTCGACCTGAAGAAGTTCTGGGTCTACGCAAGCTTGCCAGAATGTTTCAAACATCATTTTTCTTTATTGTGAGTCGGTTTATATCATGTGTGAGTCGACCCAATGCATCAAAAAAGACTCAAAACACATTTTAGACATAGAGTATGATCCTATATGCCTAAATTCATGTATGTAGACCTTTATGCACGTTTGTAAAAGATAAATGCATGCTTAGACAAGGTGATACCGTCCAAAATACACAATTATGAAATTTCCTAGTTTTGACATCATTAAAACAAAGTAATAAAAGGAAACTTGCCCTCACACATACGAGTTATAGGTCGACCTATGTAACTCATTTTTAAAGCCTGTAGGCTTTGCTTGATGTTTTGACTGCATAGGTCGAATCATGACCTATACAAGTCAGCACATGCATCAAATAGGCCGACCTATGACTTACATAGGTCGACACATGCACTAAAAATCTTGAAAAATTGAATCATTTTCTAAATCTCTTGCATTCCTTTCGCTTCTTACTTGCTCACATATATATACTTCATACATTCATAATTTCTTTTGAAGTGATTTTGAGAAAATCATAAACAAAACAGGATTCCAAACAATGCTCATCATCTTCGACCTTCATTCTATGCACACACACAAACAAAGTACACATAATCATTCATTTTTTGGGTGCCATTTAGATTTAGAGTTGGTAACGTCCAATTTAGGTTGGTGAACTGTAAATTGGGTTGAGATCTTTGAGGGTTTCAAATAAGAAAACCAAGGTGGGGTTTTCCTTCAAGATCAATTGGGGATTTGAAGGGTTTGGGCAAGATTATGCAATTGGATTTGATCGAGTGAAGGCTTTGAAGAACGGGTTCTTTCAAAGGAGTAATGTGAGACGGTGAATCAAATTGATAAATCTTAGGTTACAACAATTTTCAATTTAGATTCGATCGAGTGAAGGCTTAAAAGAATGGGGGTTCTTGCAAAGGAGTAGCGTGAGACGGTGAATCAAATTAGTATTGTTGGGAGACTTGATCAAGCTCAGATCAAGGGAATAGAAAATGTTAGGATCAACATCAAACATAGAGGTTGTAGGGTTGCGTTGCTACATTTCTCTTGTAAACTACATTTGCAATGTAAGGTTAATTTTCACTATCATAATTCAAATTTGAATTGAGGGCAGACGTACTGTAGCGCAATTTTTGTGGTTTCGAATCACTATCGCTTTGGTACTACAGTTTAATTCATTTTTTATCCTGTGAAGCTGATTAAGGAAGGGAAATAAATGTCTCCAATTAACCCTGCTTGCAAACTGAGGTTGAACAGTCAAAATTGTTGGTTTACAGATGCTATCAAAATAGGGGGGTTCTTTTTTTGGGTTATTTGCTTAAAAACAGTGTCTAGGCTATTGGTAAGGTGTTAGGTCTGATGCTTTTCGATTGATGTATAAAGGTACGGGATTTTGAGTTTTTGATTAGTATGCTCGCTCATATTTTTGCAATCTTATGCCTACGTATTCCCGAAACAGGGAAATCAGAGCGATCGTAGTTCCTCCTATTCTATGGGAGGAAAGAGATTGTTTTGGTGTCCTGTTCAAAGCCCAAGACATGAAGCTAAAGGTGGTTTGTATCTTGTTCAAAGCCCAAGATGTGAAGCTAAAGGGTTTTGGATGAGAGAGAATTTGTCATCTCTAAAGAGGAGTTGTTAATGTTTGTATGCTGTGAGCACGGCACAACTTTGATGCTAAAAGGTTGACTGACTCGACCGGGGTTTTCTTTATACAAAGCCTCAGAGGAGGCGGGAAGTTTGACTTTTCCGAGGAAAATGTTCTTTCTGTCTTGTACAAAGCCCAAGATTGAGGCTAAAAGGGATTTTGACTCCGTTGGGGAGAATGTATCTTGTATAAAGCCCAAGATGGAGGCTGAAATGGTTTGACTCAACAAGAGAGTACTTTTATCTGTCCTGTATAAATTCCAAGATGGAAGCTAAAAATGGTTGACTCGACAAGAGAGTCTTGCACAGGTGATTGACTCAACAAGAGAGTCTGAAGGTTGTTTGACTCAACGAGAGGGTCTTTTATACTCAACAAGAGAGTGATTTACTGTCTCGTACGAAGCCCGAGATTGAGGCTAAAAGGAGATTGACTCAACAAGGGAGTCTTTTATACTCAACAAGAGAGTGTTTTTATATGTCTTATACAAAGCCCGAGACAGAGGCTAAAAGTGGTTGACTCAACAAGAGAGTCTTTTATACTCAACTCAATAAAAGTGTGTTTTTCTATCTCGTACGAAGCCCGAGATGGAGGCTAAAAGGAGGTTGACTCAACAAGAGAGTCTTTTATACTTAACAAGAGAGTAGTTTTTTTATATGTCTTGTACAAAGCCCAAGACGGAGGCTAAAAGTGGTTGACTCAACAAGAGAGTCTGAAAAGGTTAGCTCTGCTAGGGAGAATCATTTGTACAAAGCCCAAGAGGCGGTTGCCTTACCGCTGTGGATTCTGGAGATCCTAAAGCGGGTCCAAGTGTAGGGAACTCTCATGGGAGAGACTGGGGTTTCTTCCTATGTTTGAAAGGAACTTGAGAATATCTTTGAGACTTAAGGGTCTTAGACTGTCCAAGTCTGGAGTTTTATCTTTTGTACAATGCCCAAAAGGAGGCACAGACATTAAGGGATGAGTATCAACCCCACAACGGCCAGAGTTTTGACGCGGGAAAGACTGCTCTAGTAAAGGATGAGTAAGTTCTGTCTTATACCTTTAAGAGATCGTCAGGGTCCTTGTATTAAGCCCAAGAGAAGGCATGAGAACTTCTAAGAAGCCGAAGGGTCCTTGTACAATGCCCAAGAGGGGGCAGGGATGCTTTTAGGAAGCCTGTGGGTCCCGAAACCAAGAGAAGTTCAAGAAATGCAATTCACCGAGAAGAGATCATTCTAGGAAAGTTCGAGGATTTGGAAGAAACTCAAGAGATGCCATTCACGGAGAAAAGATCATCTCTGGGGAGTTAGAGATTCTTTTACAATTTCTAAGGGTGACAGTCTGAGAAAAGGTTCACCGAGAATACTGCCTTTCTCTTTGTTCCATATTGTTTAACCCCAAGAGGAGGGAAGACTATATCTGGAATCCTACGGGGGATCTAGTTTTGTTTGTATTTAAGAGTGACCAACAAGGCTTTACCTAGTGCTAGACGTAGTTGTCGGGGAAAACTCTAAATAACTATACTAGTATTACACAATGGATATGTGACAAGTATATAAAAGAATGTGAAAGAAGACTTACAGTGAAGCAGTCCCACAATACAGCTATGTACATATGAAAGCGGTAAATGAAAGCGGATAAACACTTACCCGTTGTAGAGCTTCCATGCTGTTTGGTTAGTTGTTCAACAAAGAAAGTTTTGATAACAACATATATTTGAATTCAAAATCAAAGGAGAAAGTGCTTTGAAAAGATTGCTGGGGCTTACAGCTCAAGGAGAGGCCCAAGTTTTAATGATGATTGCACCGTTGTTTAAAAAACTGTACAGAGGGACTTATACAATACGTGAGGCCCAAAAAGTTGTATGTACAAGGGGATGGGTCTTACACTCTATTAGAGGCCCAAATATTTTGAAAAGAAAAGAAATGGGGCTTACAACACGAGGGTAGGCCCAGATGATTTGTTTGGCAACGACGATCGTGCCGAGGTTTTTCTTTTAACACGGAAGGACTTATACAATGTCTGAGGCCCAAAAAGGGTTTGGTTAAAAGGGGATTGGGTCTTACACTCTATTAGAGGCCCAATAATTTATTTTTGTACAAGTGGTGGGGCTTACTGTAACACCCTTCTACACCAAATACAATTTTAGATAAAGATTTCATATTATCAGAGTAAAATCATCATGAAAGGTGCCACATATATTCAAAACATTAATTAACAATCATTTTCCTGTCCCGTAACACGGGTTACCCATTCTTAATAATAAGATCAACAACTACGCAGCGGAAATCAACTTTTTATGTCATTTCAATAAAATACTTCCTACTAAATATATCTAAATCAAATCATCACCAACAATGTATAAATTCAACATAAAACAAAAGAACACGAGGTTCACAACAAATCCCAACCCGATGTTACATGACACAGAGCATGACACCTCTAAACTAAACAGCGATAACGACACACTTCCAGGCTACATCCTCCATCATCGCGAATCTACTCTTGGTCATCTGCAAGTTACCCACATAAGAGGCAACATTTCCAAGCAGGCAGGGTGAGAAATCACAATTCATTATAGTAATATAAGTACATGGAAAATGAACAGGAAGGCAACAACAACATCATAGCATAGCCAACAACAGCATCATAGCATAATCAACATCGACCTTATAGCATAGTCAACGACAACATCATAGTATAATCAACAACAACATCATGATATAATCAACAACAACATCATGATATAATCAACATCAACATCATAATATAATCAACAACAACATCATGATATAATCAACACAACATCAGGATATAATCAACATCAACATCATGATATAATCAACAACAACATCATGATATAATCAACAACAACATCATAGCATCGTCAACAACAACATCATAGCATCATCAACAACAACATCCTAGCATCATCAACAACAACATCATAGCATCATCAACAAAATATCATTTATATGCGATGTCAATTATAATGGAATGCAAAGGATGCATGTGGTACCGGTTCAACGTGGATGGACACTGGCCATCAACCCTCCAAAAGGAGCACAACGTAATCAACGTATCACTTCAATCCGCACAATGGGCTTGAAGCTACCAATAGGCCGAAGCCCCAACATAAAATGCTATGAAATGCAATGATGCTAATTCTCCTCAACTCATCAAATATCAACGTGTGCATCATTCATTTGATATTCAACAATTTATCATCATCCATCATGTTTTATCATCCATACAGCAGCAAAACAACAAGACAACAACAATTAGCAAGAGAAAACATTAAAACAGCAAAATGGCTAAAACAGTTGTCTGACATGGCCGCCCGTGTCCTGTGACACGACCCGTGTCAGAAGGCCTGCACGAAAAATTCAAACCAGAAAAATTATAGCAGAAACAGAGGCCTGACACGGCCGCCCGTGTCCTGTGACACGACCCATGTCAGAAGGCCTGCAACAAAAGTTTTTAATTTCCCCAACTAGTAAGCTGACACAGGTGCCCGTGTTGTGTGACACGGCCCGTGTCAGGGTGCGACAAAACCCCATTTTCCAAAAAGTGATTTTTCTGCTGCGTTTTCGACTCAGAATACCCCAAAATTCAGTTTTGTCCAATACGAGATTTGATCAAAAGACTCACACAATGCACATACATCAAATACACCAATTGATTCACTCATTCTCATCACAACACTCACTCCTAACACAATCTATATCATCAAACACCACCATTATTCAAGAATCCACAAAACCTAATCTATTCATAAACCAATTCCTATAAAATTATAATAAACCGTGAAAACTCCCCATACCTTAGAGTAATCCGAAGCTTTATCCTTCTTTCTCCCAGATTCTCCTAGAAATCCTTCAAAACCCTTGGTTTTCCTTCTCCTCTTCTCTTCTTCTGCGTTCTTCACAAAAATACGATCCGTTAGAAAACTGATCGATCTTTCTTCTTTAGTTACATTATCCTAGTTTATGAACTTCCAACTCTACACTTACTCCTTTTCCTTTATGACCATCTTGCCCTTTTCTTAATACTTTTAAATAATAAATAATAATCTAAATAATACATGATTATTCACTCATTAAAATTATTTAAAAATACTCTTTTAATCCATAATTCTCCAAATTACCAAAAACCTCTTAATTCCTTCTAAATTAATTAAGTAAATAAATAAATGATTAATTTAGATTTTTGGGGTGTTACAACTCTCCCCTACTTTAAGAATTTTCGTCCTCGAAAATTTACTCGGTGCAGACCACTCCAGATACGTTATCACCTCCGACTAATCAACTCTCATGCCGCGTGTGGCAATACCACGAATAACGCAATACAACAATACACCTTACCGATGCCAATGACAACAAGATGAAATGCTCACGCGATGTACTCGACGACCAACTCAAAACACCTAGAATAATCAGGTTAGGAACATACAGGTTCACTATGAACCAGAATACAACACGATCGTTACCATCGCCATAGGCAACCCTCCCCTAACTCCCCATCATAGGAATTAGCTACTCGCACCCGAACCATCACCATAGGTAACGAGGCAACAACAAGGTAAGAACACAAAGGCTCAAAGTGCAATTTCAACGTAACCAACTACCGACATCGTTGATACTCACATAAGAACCAACTGCGCTACCCACGCTTTCGCTGCGCACTCTGAGTACTCACAACTATCTAATCTACCAAGTTTACATCAACTTTCGACCATCAAATCAGACATAAGAAAAGACCTTTCAACTTAACTCATCAGAAATTCCATCCAAACGGGCATTCTATACTCTTGTGATTACTGAATACTTCGAACTTAGATCCATAAACAATACCTCCGAATATCCAACACAACTACAACTGCAGCCAATTCCAAATCTTGAATAGGATAGATACTTTCAAGAATTCCTAATTATCGTCAACATAAGCTACAACTTCACCACCTTGTATTAACACTTCATCAAAATTCATCTCAACGCATAACAATCTCACCACAACACAAGGATACATGTGTCCAATTAATCTCAACAAGAAAAAAAATCATCTTCCAAACAGAGCTTAACACCCAATAGCCATAGATTTAGCCTCAATAACTTACACTTAACATGGCATATTAACCAAACCAATCAAACAAACTAATGCCTCAAGTCCTACTCATACTAGCACAATTCTCCAAAATCCCTCATCCGAATTAACACAACCACTCAACTTCATCTTTACGAATCATAATTCACACCTTTCTAACTCAGCATATAGCTTCACTTCTTTCAATACTTGCAACCCAACTCTCAAATACTCTACGCGCTCTTCTTCTGATTTTATAAAACATCAGAATATCCACAACGAACACCATTTATAACTCATCCAAACAAGTATGGAAATACCATTCATATTTTCATATATACACTTTAAGGCATTGTCATACCCCAAATTTTGACCACTAAGATTTCCCATCATTGTGCAAATCATCATCACAATATGGATGAACCATCATGCCTCATCAAATGCCTCAAGGGTTGTTGAGCATTCACTACAATCAAAATTAGGGTTTTAAGCCCTCTCAGAGCCTTAGACAAAGGATTAATCAAAGATTGACTTGATCTTCAACTTGTATAACCTCTCAAGTAGCTACAAAGGATCAAAAGGACTCCCACTTCAAGGATTAAGCACAAGGCTGCTCCCTTCTAGGTGGATTAAGTCTCAAGATCGACAGTGTCACCAAATTAGGGTTTTGGTCGACCAGGGCCTCCAGATGGAAATTTTTCATCTGGGCACAAGGCAATGCTTCAAAACATAACCTAATATACTCCATGGAACCTCATGGACCCAAGCATCAAGTCAATTTTGCCTCAGGGGATGCATTCTTCAAAAATCAGGAATTAGGGTTTCTTGACCTAATTCACCCCTAAGTGGACTTTTGGGACAAATCATGAGCCAAGACCTCAAGACATGATTTGAGGGTCTTTAATATACCATATTGATCCATTTGCAACAATGGATTAATCCAAGAAGCTTGAGCAACAAGTCTCAATTTCATCTGCACCACAATTACAGTTTCGCGAGTAAAGTCAACTGTAACTTTGACTTTTGACCAGGACATGCTCCCAAACCCTAAGACTTGATTCAATATACCCTATGACACCCATGGAACATGTCCATCAAGTTTGATTTAGGTCAAGGACATGATTTCCTGAAGAATTGCACAGTTTGAAATTCATCTGATAAAAAGTCAACTGTGCACAAAAGTCAACTTTGACTTTTTGAGATTTTTCACCAAATTGGATTTTTAACCCTAAAATGATGTTAATGTATGATTTGAATCATCATTCATCAAGAAAAATCAAAGAAAGTGGGATAACTTGTAAAAGGGGTAACCATAAAAACTTAGAAAAATTTCTAAGTTATGGAAAAAGTGACACTAATGTGCCAACTTTGGAGGACCATAACTCCTAAACCACAAGGCCATTGCTCCCCATTCAAAGCTTGATTTATAGATCACATTGCCCTCTACAAAAGCTTCATACTGACCTATGTCCAAATTCCTCATGGATTTTGAGTTATGGAGTGATCAAAATCAAGAAAAGTCACTTTGTTCCAACACTTAGTGAAAATTTCACTAAGTCAGAATCTGCCTTTACTTTTTTCCAAATGTAGGGGGATTTTTCACTTGGATTCAAAAGAGATCAAAACCAAACATGTTCAAACAGTTGTTGTATCATGTAAGGGCTTTCCAAAATGACCAAGAACATTACCAAATTCAACTTGAGCCATGAGATATGACATTGGCAAGTTGCCTTGCTGAAATCTTCCAAGGCAAGGCAGAGTTTTACACTTTTGGTCGATTTGCCAAAATCAGACAAATCCAAATGCTCCTATCCACTTGGGCACCTCTGAGGATTGAATCTAAAAGGGACAATCACTGAGCCAAGCCTCCAAAGTCTTTGGAACAAGAAATAGCATGTTGAACCTAGAATTGCCAAAATAGGGACAAGACTCCAATTTTGGATTAGAGCATTCAATGGAAGAATCAAGGTGGCATGAACTGAGCTCTTAGCAACTGAATTCAGTCAAGACTTATCCAAGACCAAGGGGACCAGCAGCCTGTGCCCTAACCTCTAGTCAATGGCTAGAGGAGACTCGGATTTTCATTTGCCAACATTGGCCAAACCTACTCAGCAGTTGCCATTCACTATTCCTTGCAAAACAAACTTGCTCTACTATAAATAGAGCTCAATTGTGATCAGTTTGAGTACACCAAAGCCATCAAACTAATGCTTTCCTCAAAATCTCTTCTTTCACTCCAATTTTGCCTTTCAAGGCAAGTCACTATCGGGTTTTGAGTTTGAGAGCTTTTCCAATTAAACCAATCACTCACACACCTCACATACATCATATAGAAGTGATCCAAACACTCACATAACATCTGGAACACTGATTTCACAAAATCACTAGCCAATTGCTCAAGTTCTTGACAGTTTGGTAGTTGAGGTACCATCTTCAGCTCCAAACCATTTCAATCCATTCCAAGCATCCAGATACACTCCATAGCACCTAGGGAAGCTATCCAGATCATTGGAACCTAGCTGTAACACTTCCAACACAAAACACGATCACCAGCTGCAAGAGGTAAGCATGAGTTCTTCTAACTCTATGATCCATGCAATTTTTGCTGCACAATAATTTTGCCAAATGTTCATTATCATGCATGGAATGTTTCCCCTCAATTAATTGCATTGTTTGAATCGTGTATCAAAAATCCCTGCCTTCATGCAGAATCTAGGGTTCTTGAGGATTTTTCGTGATTTCGTGTTTTATAGACATGATCGTGAGGTTAAAACGAGTTTATTGGTATGTGGATTACATGATATGATCAAGTATTCAGTGAGATTGAAGAGAAAATGCAAATCTGGGCAAACCCAGAACACGCGCGTGTTCTTGGTGTGTTCTTGGCACCATTTTTTGAAAATTCAAATATTTGAATTTTGTGATTTTATTTAATTAATTCAAAAATTAATTTTTCTCTGAGTTTTAATGATTTTGAGTTGATTCTTTTTTTAATAATTCACAAAAATGTTAAAATATTTTATTTTCCCAAAAAATCCCAAAAATATTATTTATTTTATATAATTGATATTTTTGCAAAGAATTAATGTTTTAATTGTTTTTGACATTTAAAATATTTTTACCACCTTGATTTTGCAACTTTTAATGCCTTCTAATTATTTTGTAGGTCAATACTTAATTTTTGAAGCATTAACCCAAGATCACAATTTGTTTTTCATATGTTAAACAATTTTGATCATTTTAATTGAATTTTTATTCAATTAAAACACATTTTGAAAACAAATTAGGGTTTTTGGATTAATTCAACCCTCATAAATCATATTCAAAACTTTTGGGCCTCTAATAGAGTGTAAGACCCAATCCTTTTTTGACCAAATCATTTTTGGGCCTCAGTGTATTGTATAAGTCCCGTTACCGTAAAAAACAAACGGCGCGATCATCGCCTTTTGAAAAATAACCTTCCGGGCCTCTCCTCGAGCTATAAGACCCATTCAAAACTTTTGGGCCTCTAATAGAGTGTAAGACCCAATCCCCTTTTAACCAAAACATTTTGGGCCTCACTTATTGTATAAGTCCCTTCGCATTAAAAGAAAATCTCGGCGCGATCGCCATTCTTAAACGAAAAATCAATTGGGCATACCCTTGTGTTATAAGCCCCACTCTTTTTCTTTAAACCTTTTGGGCCTCTTGAGAGAGTGTAAGACCCATCCCTTTGTACATAAAACCTTTTTGGGCCTTAGTCACTTGTATAAGTCCCTATGTACAAAACAACAGTGCGATCACTGATAAAACCCTGGGCCTCTCCTTGAGCTGTAAGCCCCAAATCTTTCTTTTTCAAAGCACTTTCTCGTTTAATTTTGAATATACTGTTGTTTTCAATCTGTCTTTGTTGAACAACTAACCAAACAACATGGAAGCTCTACAACCGAGTAAGTGTTTACACCCTTTCATTTACCGCTTTCATATACATATAACTGTATTGTGGGGTTGTTTCACTGTAAGTCTTCTTTCATAAACTCATATCAACTGTGTAATAATAGTATAGATATTTAGAGTTTCCCTGGCAACTACGTCTAGCATTAAGCCCGTTGATCACTCTTAAATAGTCAAAACTAGATCCTCATAGGATTACCAGACACAGTCTTCCCTCCTCTTGGGGTTAAACAATATGGAGATATGAAAGGCAGCATTCTCGGTGAACCCTTTCATAGACTGTCACTCGTAGAAGTTGTCAAAGAAACTCTATTCCCCAGAGATGATCTTTTCTCCGTGAATGGCATCTCTTGAGTTTCTTCCAAATTCTCAGACTTTCCTGGCTTGATCTATTCTCGGTGAATGGCATGTCTTGAACTTCTCGGGGTTTGGGGACCCACAGGCTTCTTAAAAGCACTTGTCAAGAAACTCTATTCCCCAGAGATGATCTTTTCTCCATGAATGGCATCTCTTGAGTTTCTTCCAAATTCTCGGACTTTCCTGGCTTGATCTATTCTTGGTGAATGGCATGTCTTGAATTTCTCGGGGTTTGGGGATCCATCGGCTTCTTAAAAGCATCGGCCTCCTCTTAGGCATCGTACAAGGACCCACAGGCTTCCTAAAAGCAACCCCGCCTCCTCTTGGGCTTAGTACAAGGACCTCTCGGCTTCTTAGAAGTATTCACAGCCTCCTCTTAGGCTTCGTATAATGATTCTTCCTTCGGGAATGATAGCCTCCTCTTGGGCTTAGTACAAGGACCCGTCGGCTTCTTAAAAGCTTACAGCCTCCTCTTGGGCTTTGTACAAATTGTCCCGACGACCTCCTAGAGGTATAGGAACAGAACTTAGTCATCTACATAGAACAGTCCTTTCAAAGAGTCTACTACTGTTTCTTAAAGCATAGTACAAAAGATAAAACTCTAGACACGAACAGTCTAATATCCTTGAGTCTCAAAGACATTCTCAAGTGACCCCTTCGTTAAATAGGAAGAAAACACGTAGACTCGGACAGCCTCAATACCCTTCGGATTTCCCACTTCCTTAAAGAATAGGAATAACCCGGATCCTCAAATCAAATCCTTGAGTACAATGTTACTCATATAAGAACTGATTTTCTCTTTCAAAATCAGTACACTGGACCTGTCACTCAACTGAAACAGTTACAATAGCCTTCTCTTGGGCTTTGTACAATGATTCTCCCCAGCGGAGTCAAACAACGTTTAGCCTCTCTCAGGCTTTGTACGAGACACATAAGAGACTCCCTCGTTGAGTCAATCACCCCTTTCGCCTCCATCTCGGGCTTTATACGAGATACAAAAAGGTTCTTATTGAGCCAAATAAATTCTAGCCTCCATCTCGGGCTTTGTACGAGATACAAAAACTCTCTTGTTGAGTCAAATAGCCTCCATCTCGGGCTTTATACGAGATACCAAAATACTCTATCGTCGAGTCAAAAACCTTTTAGCCTCTCTCTCGGGCTTTGTACGGACACATAATAGCCTCCTCTTAGGCTTTGTATAAGAAAACCACTGGTTGATCCAATCAACCTTTTAGCCTCAAAGCTGTGCCTCGTTCACAGTACACAAACATCAACAACTCCTTCCCCTTCATCTAATTGCTGTAAGCGGCAAGCCTCTGGACCATCTACATCCATGCCACTGTCCTTCTTTTAGCATGAGAAATTCCTAAGGAAAGATAGCATTGCTCTACACTGAGTTAAAGTCTTCTCCTTCAGGTTAAAAAACCCATATAAAGGAAACTATGGCATTGCCGGATTCACACATCCCAGTTAAAGTAATCCTCCTTTATAACCAGTCACCCAACAATTGTGACAAACAGACCCTCTTTAGAGATGACAAATTCTCTCTAAAGACAAACCCTTTTGGCTTCATATCTTGGGCTTTGAACAAGATACAAACTACCTTTCGCTTCACGTCTTGGGCTTTGAACAAGACACCAAAACAACCATTTCCTCCCATAGAATAAGAGGAACTACGAACGCTCTGATTTCCCTGTTTCGGTAAACGAGAATACGTAGGCATAAGATCGAAAGAAAAGATCTTAGCGAGCACACTAAACAAAAACCCAAAATCCCATACTCTAATCAAAAAGCATCAGTCCTAACATCCTAATCCTTGTTCCCTGCCAGAAACCTGTCATTCTATCAAAATATCACAAGAAAGGTCCCACCACATTGATCGCATCTGTAACCTAACAGACCGCTGTTTAAACTCAGTATGCAAGTAGGGTTAATTGGAGACATCTATTTCCCTTTCTTCATCAGCTTTAATAGGATAAAAAATGAATCGACCTGTAGTAAACTAACCTTAGAGAGCAACAGTGCTTAAGAACCGCGTCCAAAATCGCTCGCTACAGAAAAGTGGCACCCACCGTGGGGCCCCTCTAACCTTTTTTCTCTTCACTTGTGTGAATACCACAGATTGGGGCTTCCGCCGAGGAACCCATTTTCTGTCAGGAATTTAGGATTCATAGCTTTAAAGGTCTAGGATGTTTAGGACAAATATATATACTGCTTTTCCTAATTGCTATACCTGTTTATTTTTCTACTAATGGGAATGCGTGTGATGCCGCATGTGGAAAGATTGAGTATACACTTAAGAAAAGTGATGGCGACGAGGTCGACCATCAACCTCAATGGAGGCTGACCAATGTAACCCATTCCCTCTCATAGGCAATGGGCCGATTGTGATGTCTGAGAAGCTGAGGAGCCAACCCTTTTGTAGTGCGGAAACTATCGGAAATAGTTGTCACGCGATACTACCCTCATTTGAGGCTGGTGATCTATTCTCGGTGAATGGCACTTACTCTAAGATTTCTCTACAACTCGCTGGCGATCCGCTTGTTGTTTTGCTTTCCTGGGAGAAGCTGATGATAATGAGTACAGGTACAAAAATCACCTTAGTATAAACCTTTGGGGATGGGTAGAGCCTTGACTTCATGACAACGACCCTTTGACCCCGTGTTTTTTCTATGTTTTTGTGTGCTGCATTCATGCATTCATTTAAAAAACATTAAAACATTCAAAAAATTTCTCTTCTAGTCTCTCTGTTTTTCAAATTAAACTAAGACTGTGATTGCAAATATCAGAGAAAAGGATTACGCTAATGGATTTCGGTAGAAGGAGAACTCATAAGTACACCTTCAGGATTCCAAAACTAGAGGATTTAAGAGGTTTGGTGAGAATGATCACAAACCAAGAGGCTTTCAGAGCCAAGTACGGAGGTTTGCTATCTCTGCTAAGGGTCCATGTGATTGAGGGAATCATGGACGCGCTCGTTCAATTCTACGATCTGGTTTATCACTTCCTTACATTCCTGGATTACCAGCTAGCACCAACGCTGGAGGAATATTCTCACCTGATCGATTTACACATCACTGATCAAGCTCCATTTTCTGGACTGGAAGAAATTCCAAAGAATCAGACCATTGCAAGAGCAATTCATTTGGATGAGTCTGAGGTCATGACTCACATGACTACCAAGGGTGGCATACAAGGTTTTCCAGCCCAGTTCTTGACAAAGAAAGCTCTATACTTTGCTAGTATAGGGAACGAGACTGCTTTTGAAAGCATTTTTGTCTTGCTCACCTACGGGTTATTTTTGTTTCCCAACATCAATAACTTTGTAGATATCAACGCCATTAAGGTTTTTCTCATTGGAAACCCTGTACCGACTTTTCTCGCAGATGCGTATCATTCTGTACACTTAGGGAACTTGTACAGCGGAGGGGAGATCACGTGTTGTGTACCTCTGCTTTAGAAATGGTTTATCTCTCATTTTCCTAAGTCTGCTGCTTTCTAGGATCATAAGAGTGCCTTGCGCTGGTCGCAGAAGATTATGTCTCTCACCAACTCTGATATAGATTGGTGTAATAGGACGGGAGTCTCTAGGAAAACTGGACTGTGTCTCGGTGGAGCCTTATCTCCACTGGGTACAAACTAGAGCTCTCGAGCTAAAGATGCCTTATCCTCATTACAGAATTCTTCCGCCGAGGGAATCTGTCATGTACTTCATGACGGAAACTGAAAAGCTTCAGGTTACTCTCAACAAAGTTCAACGGGAGAGGAGGTCATGGAAGAACGAGTACCGCACCCTCGACATAGAGTGTATCAAAATACAACAATTACTGAGAGATAAGGATGCTCTGATTGAAATTTTGGAGCAACATGATGTAGAGAATCAAGATGACCAAAGGAATTTGCTCACTTCTTTCACTTGGCAAAGGAATGACAACCCGACAACAGCTCCAGAGCCCCGGTCAAAGAAAAGGAAGATACCAGAATCAGCACCCGAGTTCTCTCGGGACCCCTTAGCTTAGGTTTCTGTTTCTGCACTTTGTAATCTACTATATTTTCGTTTCCGCAATCCTTTGAATTTCAATAAAAAGGGGTTTCCCCACCGTTTTAATTGTCGAAGTTTATTTTGATTAAACTAAAAAACAATTAATATAATCATTGCATTCATCATTCTCACATCATGTATTCTTCTTACCTACGAATCTCACGTTTGTGTCTCGGTTCTAGAGTCAAACAGTCTCATTCGTACAATACTCGGGCCAATCATCAGAAAAAGATGGATGATCTTGAGGAAGAAAACAGAGAGTTGAAAGAAGAGATCGACGCTCTGAGAGAGGATATGAGAAATCTTCGTAACGACATGCAAGCCATGGCAGAAGCTCAGCTACAAAGGACTGTGATCTCAGAGATCACCTCAATGCCCATAGTGGAGAAGTATGATCCTAGGTATCAAATACCGAAAGATCGTCCTTGGGGCATGCCTGTTAACTATATCCCGAAAGGATATGTTTCGCCGATCACTGAAGATCAGGGAATCATAACAGAAGCCGCTGGGCCTGAAGGTTACAAACTTCGGGAAAGCGAAGATGCCAAAGGTATATTGAAGACTCCTGAAGGTTACAAACTTCGGGAAATGCCAAGATTCACTGCCGTAGTCACGGTACCACCCTCTGTGGTGCACACTATCCCGGAAGGACAGATTCCACAAATACCTTCTGGTAAAAAGGAAACTATGTTTGACCGAATGGATGAGTTCCAGGAAAAGTTCTTAGAAATGCAGAAGGAACTGCAGGCCATTCGCGGTCAGGATCTATTTGGAAAGGACGGCGCAGACCTTTGTCTGGTCCCCAATGTGAAAGTCCCGCACAAGTTCCAAGTGCCCGACTTTGAAAAGTACAAGGGTAACTCTTGCCCTCAAAGTCACTTGGTGATGTACGCTCGGCGAATGTCAGCTCAGAAGGAGAATCAGGACCTGTTGATTCACTACTTTCAGGATAGTTTAACCGGTGTCGCACTCAAATGGTACATGGGTTTAAACCGTGCTATGATTAGCACATTCAGAGATCTTGGTACTGTCTTCGTCCAACAATACAAATACAATTTAGACATGGCACCGGACAGAGATCAACTCAGATCAATGTCACAAAAGGACAAGGAAACCTTTAAGGAGTACGCTCAGAGATGGCGTGAAATTGCCGCTCAAATTTGTCCACCTCTTGAGGAAAAAGAGATGACAAAGATCTTCTTAAAGACCTTAAGCTCATTTTACTACAACAGAATGGTTGCCAGTTCGCCCAGTGATTTCACCGAGATGGTGGGTATGGGAGTTCGTCTTGAGGAAGCCGTCCGAGAAGGACGTTTGGCAAAAGATGCTGGATCATCGAGTAGTACAAAACGATACGGTAGTGCTCTCCCTAAGTAAAAAGAGCAAGATATTAGGAATATCTCTCTCGGAAAGAAAAGGCGACGTTATCAACTGGTAGCAGCTGTAACTCTTGCTATCAGCCCTGCGCCTATTCCTACGTATCAACCTCAGGTTGCGCAGAGCCAACCTAATCAGCAAAGGACACAACAGCCTCTTCAGCAGGCTCGTCCTACATATAACAACAACCGTACAACACGACCATCAGGGTTTGATCCTATACCCATGTTGTACGCAGAACTATTTCTGTTACTACTGGCTAAGGGGCACATTCAGACTAAGTCTCCTCTTACAGTACCGGAAAATCCACCTTTTTGGTTCAAGGTGGACCAGACATGCCCTTATCATCAAGAAGGACCAGGGCATAACATAGAGAATTGTCTCAATTTCAAATCTGATGTGCAAAAGCTTGTTAGGAGCGGGCTCTTATCTTTCAAGGATACGAATCCTAATGTTCTTACGAACCCGCTGCCTCAACATGAGAAAGCTGCAGTCAACCTAATTGAGAAAGAATTTAACAACGTCTATCAAATTCAAGATGTACTCTTGTTGAGGACTAATCTGGTCAAGATGCATTGTAGAGAGAGTGGATATGGCCATGTGCCACCTCATAATTATCATCAATGTGATGTCTTCTCTAAAAACAATCAAGGATGTTCTGTGGTGCAAACAGCTCTACAGGAACAGATGGATCTCGGATGGATCCAAGAGCACCGAGTTCGTGGAGTTAACATGGTCTATACGAACTCCAAAGTCATTCAGAACCACGATATCTGTGCAATGAATGCCAACTTGGTGGCAATGCACTCAAGGCAAAGCCAGTATCATAATCTGCCACGACACGATTACAGTTCATGTCTGACTTGTTCGGTAAACAAACAGGGATGTTCTTTCATACAAGAGGCCCTCCAGCGTCAGATGGATCTTGGATGGATCCAAGACTACCATGATAAGAACCCTTATCAGATCAACATGGTTCAAATCTTTGATATTTGCGTGATGAATACCAACCTGGTAGAGTTACATGCTGAACAGGTTCGACTCGGATTCCTGGTGTCACATAATTATCACAGCTGTAAAGCGGGTTGTGAAAACGATTGAGGTTGTACCCTTGTCCAAGAGGCACTTCAACACTTGTTAAATCATTGGTGGATGCCAATCTACACGGATGAAGATACTCAACAGATTAGTATCAATAACAGGAATCCCACTCGGCGTCAAAGTCAGGATGTCCGATCTGTGGAAGCTAACCTAGTAAGGTTACATTATATTCAAAGTGGGCGTGGCCAGGTGCCACCACACAACTATGACCGTTGTAGTGTCTGTTCGAAAAGTAACCAAGGGTGTTACCTTGTGAGAGAAGCTCTTCAGGGTCAGGTGGATCGTGGAGAGATTCGTCCATATCCGGGTTCTGGAACCATCAACTGGACGCCGAGCTACCTTGCCGATCAAGTCGAGGACATTGTCACAATCTCTGGTCATTATAGGACCAGGGCTGTTTTTGTCATCATCCCTCTACTTGATGAATCTAGAGCTCCCAACCGGGAACGGATCGAGATTACTTATGATGGTCAGAAAAATCATAAGGCTCCCGTAGTCATCTATCTGCTGGGACCATTACCATATGAATCAACTAAGGCTATCCCTTATAAATACGGTGCAACGACAGTCGAAAATGGAAAGGAAATTCCATTACCCTCTGTCGTGAATATTGCAGACATCAGTCGTGTAAGACGGAGCGGTAGAATCTTGAACAGAGGAGTTGAAGAACCTAACAAGGAAATGGAACTTCAGACAGGAGCTCCCGATCCATCAGTCGGTCAATCCAGTAATCCCGACCTTTCAAAAAATAATGATGAGATGTTAAAGCTCATCCAAAGGAGTGAATACAACATTGTTGATCAGCTGTTACAGACTCCTTCAAATATCTCGGTATTATCACTGTTACTCAGTTCATGAGCCCACAGGGAGGCTCTACAGAAAGTCTTGGAGCAAGCCTTTGTGGAACAGGATGTAACAATTAGACAGTTCGATAGCATTGTCTTTAACATCACTTCCTACAATAATTTGGGATTTAGTGATGAGGAATTACCCGAAGAGGGTCGCCGTCATAACATGGCGCTCAATATCACAGTTAACTGCCAGGACGATGCTTTAGCCAGCGTACTGGTAGACACAGGGTCAGCCCTGAATGTTATGCCGAAGTCCACTTTGATGCAATTATCATTCAAAGGCCCTCCGATGAGAATCAGTGAGGTCATCGTCAAAGCGCTCGACGGATCCAGAAAAATAGTTATCGGCGAAGTTGATCTTCCCATAACCATCGGTCCTCACACTTTCCAAGTCACTTTCCAGGTCATGGACATCCGGGCAACATACAGTTGTTTATTAGGAAGACCTTGGATACATCAGGCTGGAGCGGTCACCTCGACCCTCCACCAAAAGTTAAAGTTCGTTCAGAACGATCAACTTGTCACAGTCTGTGGAGAACAGGCCTTGCTCGTGAGTAACTTATCGTCATCTACTTGTGTAGAACCCGAGGAGGTTATTGGAACTCAGTTCCAAGCATTGTCAATGGGCAAGGACAATCAATCCAAAGGAGGAACCTCGATTTCCTCATACAAAGATGCTATCAAAATGGTCGAGAGTACCGATACAACCGGATGGGGACAGCTTGTCATTTCTATTGACAATAAAACAAAGAAGGGTCTTGGTTTTTCTGTAACCTGTACCCGGACAGCTGCTAATGATGAAAGTATTCATCCCATTCAGGATTTCTTCCACAATGGAGGTTTTCTTCACCCAGTGTCTCAAGCAGTACATGCTATCAATGAGGAAGATCCCTCTGACACAAATGAAGAATGGAAGTTCTATCTTAATGAGGACGGTTATATGTCTCAGGACGAAATGCAAACTCCTTTTTGCTTTCCTACAGAGAGTCCGAGATTTATACCCAGGTCAGACATCGAAATGATATAGGGGGATTGTGATCCGGAAGGATGTCGTGCTCCGCCAAATTCATTAGAGGAAGACACTCCGATGAAAGACAATTTTGACTACACCTACTATGGCCCGATGGATGGTCTACCAATGTGGCAACCTTATCCAGGAGACTTGGGGCAAGAGAGTCAGCCGATTAATAAAAATTAGCTGACCGTCATTGAACAGAATACCTGTGTCCCCACCATGTCATGGGATCAACACTCAGGTCATTCAGAAACTACTCAACATGACGATGAATTTGCAACGTTTGCAGGACTTGAATTCATCAACTATGCTTTTCCCGAGGTCAACGTCATTGAGAGAGATGACTCCTCCAGTTCAAAAGAAGTGTGGGACACCTTGGGAAAACCGAGTAGAAAATTTGACTATACGGTCAAGTACACCGCTCCCGAAAGCTCTCGTATCAGGCTCGAAGATATCCAGCCAACTGGACGGGGAGATACAGTTGAGAGCACAAATGCTATGCAAAATACAACTGAGGAATTCTCCTACGACAACTCTGCCTGGGAAACAGATTCCAATGATCCTACTCCGCCGAAAATCAGCGTCATTTTTTAGGACAAATCAAAGAAGGTACCAGACTTTGTGATTCACCAAGGAGTTCGCCGCCAATGGGTTGCCGTCGAGGTTCCAAAGATTGTTCATCAGTCAAAGTAATTACCATCTTTAACCTTTCACCCTGCCTAGGTGAAACGAATGTTTTGATAGGGCTCCCTTTCTGTAAATTTTCCCTCTTCGCTTCGCCCAAAGCGACAGAGTTTTGTTTTATAGGGATGTAGTTTCAAGAATCGACTTGTTCATTAATAAAATAAAATCGTTCTGTAATTTCCGCATTAATTGCTGTTTTCTCTTTTCGTTTTTCAGAAAATGGTAATCCTAAAAAACAATTCAATAATAAAAACAAGCAGTAAAAAAAATACACTGCACACACTTTTGCATTTTCTATATCTCTTCTAAACATGAATCATCACGTCATGCAGATTGCTTATTTTAAACCTAGTTGAAACATACGATCCGATGCCTTCTCCCAACTTTGAGTTCCCGATATTTGGGACTGAAGAAGGAGTTGACAACGAAATTCCAGAAGAGATCTCCCGACTACTCAGACAAGAGGAAAGGTCCATTGAACCTCACAAAGAGCCGTTGGAAACGATCAATGTGGGTTCGGAAAAAGAGAGAAAAGAAATCAGGATTGGGGCACTGCTCAGTCCAACTGCCAGAGAGGGTTTGATAAAGCTTCTCAGAGAATTTCCCGATGTATTCGCTTGGTCCTATCAGGATATGCCAGGGTTGGATACCAGCATCGTGGAACATCATCTACCGTTAAGATCAGAATATCCGCCAATAAAGCAGAGGTTGAGACGGACTCACCCGGACATGGCCATCAAAATCAAAGAGGAGGTACAGAAACAGATTGACGCGGGTTTCCTCGCTACATCTGAATATCCTTAATGGTTAGCCAACATCGTACCCATTCCTAAAAAGGACGGAAAGGTCAGAATGTGTGTTGATTACAGGGATCTGAACAAGGCAAGTCCAAAGGACGACTTTCCTTTACCACACATTGACATGCTGGTAGACAGCACAACAAAGTTCAAAATTTTCTCCTTCATGGATGGATTCTCGGGCTATAACCAGATCAAAATGGCGCCGAAAGACATGGAGAAAACTTCATTCATTGCCCCGTGGGGTACCTTTTGTTACAAGGTAATTTCGTTCGGTTTGAAGAACGCCGGGGCAACCTATCAAAGGGCCATGACTACTCTTTTTCATGACATGATACACAAAGAAATCAAGGTATATGTCGATGATATGATTGCAAAATCTAAGACAGAAGAGGAGCATGTGACCCACCTGTCAAAACTATTCGAGCGTTTGAGGAAGTACAAACTCCACTTGAATCCCAACAAGTGCACCTTCGGTGTCCGTTCAGGGAAACTTTTAGGGTTCATCGTCAGCCAGAAAGGAATTGAGGTTGATCCTGACAAGGTCAAGGCCATTCGAGAAATGCCTTCTTCAAAAACTGAAAAACAAGTCAGAGGATTCCTGGGACGTTTGAATTACATCTCCAGATTCATATTCCTCGTGACTGCCACTTGTGCGCCGATTTTCAAATTACTCAAAAAGAACCAGGATTGCGTTTAGTCAAGAGATTTCTAAACTGCCTTCGACAGTATTAAGGAATGCCTGTTGAATCCGTCAATTCTATCACCTCCAGTGGAAGGAAAACCACTGATCATCTACCTCACAGTCTTGGAAGACTCAATGGGGTGTGTACTTGGCCAACAAGACGAAACCAAATGGAAAGAGTCTGCCATTTACTATCTGAGCAAGAAGTTCATCGACTGCGAGACTCGGTACACGATGCTTGAGAAAACTTGTTGCGCTTTGGCTTGGGCAGCCAAACGTCTTCGCCAATACATGATTTGTCATACTACTTGGTTGGTTTCCGAGATGGATCCAATCAAGTATGTCTTCAAAAAGCCTGCTCTCACGGGAAGAATTGCCCGTTGGCAGATGTTGTTATCAGAATATGACATAGAGTACCATGCTCAGAAAGCCATTAAGGGGAGTATTTTAGCCGATCATTTGGCTCATCAACCGATTGACGATCAAGAATCAACCGGGTTTGACTTCCCAGACGAAGATGTCATGTATCTAAAAATGAAAGATTGCGATGAACCGTTACCCAGTGAAGGGCCAGAACCAGGTTCCCAATGGGGACTTATCTTTGACGGAGCAGTTAATCATTACGGAAACGGAATTGGGGCAATCATTGTTACCCCTCAGAGTACCCACATTCCTTTCACTGCCAGACATACGTTCAAATGTATGAACAACGAGGCCGAATACGAAGCTTGTATTATGGGTCTCGAAGAAGCGATTGCTTTAAGGATCAAAAACTTGGACGTATACGGCAACTCAGCCCTGGTTATCAATCAGATAAAAGGAGATTGGAACACATACCAATCAGGGCTGATTCCTTACAAAGATTATGCAAGAAGGTTGTTACCTTTCTTTAAAAGAGTCGAGTTTCATCACGTCCCTCGTAATGAGAATCACATGGCTGATGCTTTAGCCACTCTCTCTTCCATGATTAGTGTATGTCAATGGAACGACCTACCTAAGATTGACATTATGCGCCTTGAACAGCCCACCTACGTCTTCACAATCGAAGCAGTCATAGATGACAAACCTTGGTATCACGATATCAAATGCTTCCTTCAGAAACAAGAGTACCCATCTGGGGCACTCAGAAAAGACAGGAAAACCCTCAGAAGACTAGCAAGCAGCTTCTTCCTGAGCGGTGACACTCTTTATAAGAGGAATTTTGACTTGGTCTTGCTCCGATGCGTGGACAGACCAGAAGCAGACATGCTTATGAAAGAAATTCATAAAGGATCCTTTGGCACTCATGCCAATGGACACACAATGGCGAGAAAAATTCTGAGAGCGGGGTATTACTGGTTGACCATGGAATTCGACTGCTACAAGTACATGAGGAGGTGTCACAAGTGTCAGATATACTCCGACAAAATTCATGTACCGCCAGCGCATCTCAAAGTTCTCTCTTCCCCGTGGCCTTTTTCCATATGGGGAATCGACATGATTGGCTTGATCGAACCTAAGGCTTAAAACGGACATCGGTTCATCCTGGTCGCCATTGATTATTTCACCAAGTGGGTTGAAGCAGCGTCGTACGCTAATGTAACCCGACAAGTGGTGGTCCGCTTTATCAAAAACAATATCATCTGTCGTTATGGTGTTCCGAGCTAGATCATTACTGATAATGGATCTAACTTGAACAATAAGATGATGGAAGGGTTGTGCGCAGAGTTCAAGATCGAACACCATAAATCATCTCCCTACCGACCCAAGATGAACGGGGCGGTAGAAGCGGCTAACAAGAACATCAAGAGGATTGTTCAGAAGATGGTTGTAACCTACAAAGATTGGCACGAAATGCTACCCTTTGCTCTTCATGGTTATCGAACATCTGTTCGTACTTCAACAGGGGGAACCCCTTTCTCTCTAGTATATGGCATGGAGGCAGTTCTCCCCATAGAAGTAGAGATCCCATCAATCCGGGTATTGATGGAAGCTAAGCTTTCAGAAGCTGAATGGTGTCAAAGTTGACACGACGAATTAAACCTGATCGAAGAGAAGCGAATTAAGGCACTATGCCATGGTCAGTTGTATCAGCAGAGAATGAAGAAGGAGTTCGACAAAAAGGTTCGACCTCGCATCTTCAGGAAAGGACACCTTGTGCTCAAGAAGATACAATCATTTCTCACTGATTCTCAGGGCAAATGGACTCCGAATTATGATGGCCCTTATGTGGTCACGAAAGCTTTCTCAGGCGGTGCCTTGAGACTTGCAACCATGGACTGAGAGGAATTTGCCTACCCCACGAATGTTGATGTAGTCAAGAAATACTTCGCCTAAACTAACTAAAAAAAACGTCTCGGTGGATTGAAAACCCGAAAGGGCGGTCCAGCCAAAAGTTAGAGACATGAAAAAAAATCATCCCGATGGATTGGAAATCTCAAAGTACAATCCAGGCAAAAATTAGGGATAATGGCAAGTAACTATGTTCAACAGAGGCAAGTCCCTCAGCAGCAGCAGTTACACCATCCATCGGAGAAAACTCCAGTCAAGGTCATCCTCGACAGAAGCTCAGGATGTCCCGAATTCAAAGTTGGTAGAAGGATAGTGGTCGTTATGTGTCAACGTAGCCCTTTTCCCTGTAAATTTCCATTTTCAAACTTTGTATATACTCTTTGGAATCACGCGTTTGGCTGATCTCCATCTTATCAATAAAATTTGAGCCCTTGTGCTTTTGTTTGTAATTCTTATTGGTTTTAGCTTTACAGAATGGCGTTTTAACATGATTAGCAATTCTTGAAATGAAACCAAAATGAATTTACTTGTTAAAACTTTTTCTTCTTTTAAAGTAAAGATGGCAATTTCTTTCAACTGTTTAACATCAAAAGAACATCAACCGCTTCTCCAGAAGTAGGCGAACTTCAAAGTGCAGAATCAAAGTACTCCTTCTACGCCAATGCACCTGAATGAAGGATCAACAGTGTCGGATGCGACTATTCCATCTGACCTCTTCGGCCGAGTTCTTATCTCCTAAGCCCGACCAACGTAGCTCCCAACAGGGACTATCTCTCCTAAGCAAGGTGGAATTGCTATTCTGAACCAACGGTACTTCTTCGCCCCTCGATGGCCGAGTATCCAGTCATATTCATCTGTCAGTTTGTATGTCGCGTCAGTTTTGTCAGTATAAACATACATACATCATGCATTTGATTTGCATTCAATTCATATTGCATCACTATCACTCTAGTCGGTCTTGTCCCCTAGTGATGACAGTCCTATCATTCGAGTTGTTAGTTCTTGCCTCGTCAGGAAATGCTGCGTTTGAACAATCTCGCTTCCAGTGTATCTCTGGATTTGAGTCGGTCCTCGACCACTTTGATAACTTGAACCTCTGAAGAACCAGAGAACTCTCGACAAATGTCACTCTTCACCATTGAAGATGATATCCTTGCTTTCTCGAATTAAGGAAGATCCCTAGAGAAAGCCCCTTAATCGAAACTTCGGCAATACGACAGTTTTTCTCCAAAAGAACCGCTGATGAAAAGGTCATCGGCACCTCAAAATTGGAGCCCATCATATGGCATTTCTCCGGGAAGATCCCGAGAAAAGTATGATGTAAGACCCCAAGCAGAAGCAGTCTCCCAAGGGACTCATTTTCCCCAGATAGAGAAACAAATGGTGTCTCTAACAGAGAAGTTTGTGCATCTCTACAATTCAGACGATTGGGCTCCCCAGCGAGTCTAACGTCAAACTTTTTCCCATCAAATGGCATCTCCCCAGGAAAATTCGGCTAGAAGTTTGAGGAAAATCGCTACGTATAGCGTCCCTTGTCAAGAAAGTTTATTGACAAAAGAAACTAAGACCAGTTCCTTGGTAGGAAACCAGGATCGAGGGGAGGTTTATTTCAAAAGAAAACTGAGACCAGCTCCTTGGCTGAAGACCAGGATCGAGGGGAAGTTTACCTTTCCTAAGCATCATTACTTAGCTAAAGAAGATGAATGTGTAAGCTATCATTCATAACCACCATCAAAATTTCGGGTATTCCGATATTTAATCCTCTTGCACCCCGAATGCCCGAATACCTTCGTCATTCACACATTCGGGTCCAAGAAGATTAAATAGGGGCATCTGTCATACCCCAAATTTTGACCACTAAGATTTCCCATCATTGTGCAAATCATCATCACAATATGGATGAACCATCATGCCTCATCAAATGCCTCAAGGGTTGTTGAGCATTCACTACAATCAAAATTAGGGTTTTAAGCCCTCTCAGAGCCTTAGACAAAGGATCAATCAAAGATTGACTTGATTTTCAACTTGTCTAACCTCTCAAGTAGCTACAAAGGATCAAAAGGACTCACACTTCAAGGATTAAACACAAGGCTGCTCCCTTCTAGGTGGATTAAGTCTCAAGATCGACAGTGTCACCAAATTAGGGTTTTGGTCGACCAGGGCCTCCAGATGGAAATTTTTCATCTGGGCACAAGCCAATGCTTCAAAACATAACCTAATATACTCCATGTAACCTCATGGACCCAAGCATCAAGTCAATTTTTCCTCAGGGGATGCATTCTTCAAAAATCAAGAATTAGGGTTTCTTGACCTAATTCACCCCTAAGTGGACTTTTGGGACAAATCACGAGCCAAGACCTCAAGACATGATTTGAGGGTCTTTAATATACCATATTTATCCATTTGCAACAATGGATTAATCCAAGAAGCTTGAGCAACAAGTCTCAATTTCATCTGCACCATAATTAGGGTTTCATGAGGAAAGTCAACTGTAACTTTGACTTTTGAACAGGACATGCTCCCAAACCCTAAGAATTGATTCAATATACCCTATGACACCCATGGAACATGTCCATCAAGTTTGATTTAGGTCAAGGACATGATTTCCTGAAGAATTGCACAGTTTGAAATTCATCTGATAAAAAGTCATCTGTGCACAAAAGTCAACTTTGACTTTTTGAGATTTTTCACAAAAATGGATTTTTAACCCTAAAATGATGTTAATGTATGATTTGAATCATCATTCATCAAGAAAAATCAAAGAAAGCGGGATAACTTGTAAAAGGGGTAACCATAAAAACTATAAAAATTTCTAAGTTATGGAAAAAGTGACACTAATGTGCCAACTTTGGAGGACCATAACTCCTAAACGACAAGGACATTGCTCCCCATTCAAAGCTTGATTTTTAGATCACATTGCCCTCTACAAAAGCTTCATACTGACCTATGTCCAAATTCCTCATGGATTTTGAGTTATGGAGTGATCAAAATCAAGAAAAGTCACTTTGTTCCAACACTTAGTGAAAATTTCACTAAGTCAGAATCTGACTTTACTTTTTTCCAAATGTATGGGAATTTTTCACTTGGATTCAAAAGAGATCAAAACCAAACATGTTCAAACAGTTGTTGTATCATGTAAGGGCTTTCCAAAATGACCAAGACCATTACCAAATTCAACTTGAGCCATGAGATATGACATTGGCAATTTGCCTTGCTGAAATCTGCCAAGGCAAGGCAGATTTTTACACTTTTGGTCGATTTTCCAAAATCAGCCAAATCCAAATGCTCCTATCCACTTGGACACCTCTGAGGATTGAATCTAAAGGGGACAATCACTGAGCCAAGTCTCCAAAGTCTTTGGAACAAGAAATAGCATGTTGAACCTAGAATTGCCAAAATAGGGACAAGACTCCAATTTTGGATTAGAGCATTCAATGGAAGCATCAAGGTGGCATAAACTGAGCTCTTAGCAACTGAATTCAGTCAAGACTTATCCAAGACCAAGGGGACCAGCAGCCTGTGCCCTAACCTCTAGTCAATGGCTAGAGGAGACTTGGATTTTCATTTGCCAACATTGGCCAAACCTACTCAGCAGTTGTCATTCACTATTCCTTGCAAAACAAACTTTCTCTACTATAAATAGAGCTCAATTGTGATCAGTTTGAGTACACCAAAGCCATCAAATAGATGCTTTCCTCAAAATCTCTTCTTTCACTCCAATTTTGCCTTCAAGGCAAGTCACTATCGGGTTTTGAGTTTGAGAGCTTTTCCAATCAAACCAATCACTCACACACCTCACATACATCATATAGAAGTGATCCAAACACTCACATAACATCTGGAACACTGATTTCACAAAATCACTAGCCAATTGCTCAAGTTCTTGACAGTTTGGCAGTTGAGGTACCATCTTCAGCTCCAAACAATTTCAATCCATTCCAAGCATCCAGATACACTCCATAGCACCTAGGGAAGCTATCCAGATCATTGGAACCTAGCTGTAACACCTCCAACACAAAACACGATCACCAGCTGCAAGAGGTAAGCATGAGCTCTTCTAACTCTATGATCCATGCAATTTTTGCTGCACAATAATTTTACCAAATGTTCATATTCGTGCATGGAATGTTTCCCCTCAATTAATTGCATTGTTTGAATCGTGTATCAAAAATCCCAGCCTTCATGCAGAATCTAGGGTTCTTGAGGATTTTTCGTGATTTCGTGTTTTATGCTTAATTTAAATGAAATTAATTGCCATAGACATGATCGTGAGGTTAAAACGAGTTTATTGGTATGTGGATTACATGATATGATCAAGTATTCAGTAAGATTGAAGAGAAAATACAAATCTGGGCAAACCCAGAACACGCGCGTGTTCTTAGTGTGTTCTTGGCGCCATTTTTTGAAAATTCAAATATTTGAATTTTGTGATTTTATTTAATTGATTCAAAAATTAATTTCTCTCTGAGTTTTAATGATTTTGAGTTGATTATTTATTTAATAATTCACAAAAATGTTAAAATATTTTATTTTCCCAAAAAATCCCAAAAATATTATTTATTTTATATAATTGATATTTTTGCAAAGAATTAATGTTTTAATTGTTTTTGACATTTAAAATATTTTTTCCACCTTGATTTTGCAACTTTTAATGCCTTCTAATTATTTTGTAGGTCAATACTTAATTTTTGAAGCGTTAACCCAAGATCACAATTTGATTTTCATATGTTAAACAATTTTGATCATTTTAATTGAATTTTTATTCAATTAAAACACATTTTGAAAACAAATTAGGGTTTTTGGATTAATTCAACCCTCATAAATCATATTCAAAACTTTTGGGCCTCTAATAGAGTGTAAGACCCAATCCTTTTTTGACCAAATCATTTTTGGGCCTCAGTGTATTGTATAAGTCCCGATACCGTCAAAAACAAAAGGCGCGATCATCGCCTTTTGAAAAATAACCTTCCGGGCCTCTCCTCGAGCTATAAGACCCATTCAAAACTTTTGGGCCTCTAATAGAGTGTAAGACCCAATCCCCTTTTAACCAAAACATTTTGGGCCTCACTTATTGTATAAGTCCCTTCGCGTTAAAAGAAAATCTCGGCGCGATCGCCATTCTTAAACGAAAAATCAATTGGGCCTACCCTCGTGTTATAAGCCCCACTCTTTTTCTTTAAACCTTTTGGACCTCTTGAGAGAGTGTAAGACCCATTCCTTTGTACAGAAAACCTTTTTGGGCCTCAGTCACTTGTATAAGTCCCTCTGTACAAAACAACAGTGCGATCACTGATAAAACCCTGGGCCTCTCCTTGAGCTGTAAGCCCCAAATCTTTCTTTTTCAAAGCACTTTCTCCTTTGATTTTGAATATACTGTTGTTTTCAATCTGTCTTTGTTGAACAACTAACCAAACAGCATGGAAGCTCTACAACCGAGTAAGTGTTTACACGCTTTCATTTACCACTTTCATATACATATAACTGTATTGTGGGGCTGTTTCGCTGTAAGTCTTCTTTCATAAACTCATATCAACTGTTTAATAATAGTATAGATATTTAGAGTTTCCCCGGCAACTACGTCTAGCATTAAGCTCGTTGATCACTCTTAAATAGTCAAAACTAGATCCTCATAGGATTACCAGACACAGTCTTCCCTCCTCTTGGGGTTAAACAATATGGAGATATGAAAGACAGCATTCTTGGTGAACCCTTTCATAGACTGTCACTCGTAGAAGTTGTCAAAGAAACTCTATTCCCCAGAGATGATCTTTTCTCCGTGAATGGCATCTCTTGAGTTTCTTCCAAATTCTCGGACTTTCCTGGCTTGATCTATTCTCGGTGAATGGCATGTCTTGAATTTCTCGGGGTTTGGGGATCCATCGGCTTCTTAAAAGCATCGGCCTCCTCTTGGGCATCGTACAAGGACCCACAGGCTTCCTAAAAGCAACCCCGCCTCCTCTTGGGCTAAGTATAAGGACCTCTCGGCTTCTTAGAAGTATTCACAGCCTCCTCTTAGGCTTCGTATAATGATTCTTCCTCCGAGAATGATAGCCTCCTCTTGGGCTTAGTACAAGGACCCGTCGGCTTCTTAAAAGCTTTCAGCCTCCTCTTGGGCTTCGTACAAATTGTCCCGACGACCTTCTAGAGGTATAGGGACAGAACTTATTCATCTGCATAGAACAATCCTTTCAAAGAGTCTACTACTATTTCTCAAAGCATAGTACAAAAGATAAAACTCTAGACACGAACAGTCTAATATCCTTAAGTCTCAAAGACATTCTCAAGTGACCCCTTCATTAAATAGGAAGAAAACCCGTAGACCCGGACAGTCTCAATACCCTTCGGATTTCCCACTTCCTTAAAGAACAGGAATAACCCAGATCCTCAAATCAAATCCTTGAGTACAGTGTTACTCATATAAGAACTGATTTTCTCTTTCAAAATCAGTACACTGGACCTGTCACTCAACTGAAATAGTTACAATAGCCTCCTCTTGGGCTTTGTACAATGATTCTCCCCAGCGGAGTCAAACAACGTTTAGCCTCTCTCTCGGGCTTTGTACGAGACACATAAAAGACTTCCTCGTTGAGTCAATCACCCCTTTCGCCTCCATCTCGGGCTTTATACGAGATACAAAAAGGTTCTTATTGAGCCAAACAAATTCTAGCCTCCATCTCGGGCTTTGTACGAGATATAAAAACTCTCTTGTTGAATCAAATAGCCTCCATATCGGGCTTTATACGAGATACCAAAAGACTCTATCGTCGAGTCAAAAACCTTTTAGCCTCTCTCTCGGGCTTTGTACGAGACACATAATAGCCTCCTCTTAGGTTTTGTATAAGAAAACCACTGGTTGATCCAATCAACCTTTTAGCCTCAAAGTTGTGCCTCGTTCACAGTACACAAACATCAACAACTCCTTCCCCTTTATCTAATTGCTGTAAGCGACAAGCTCTGGATCATCTACATCCATGCCACTGTCCTTCTTTTAGCATGAGAAATTCCTAAGGAAAGATAGCATTGCTCTACACTGAGTTAAAGTCTTCTCCTTCAGGTTAAAACACCCATATAAAGGAAACTATGGCATTGTCGGATTCACACATCCCGGTTAAAGTAATCCTCCTTTATAACCAGTCACCCAACAGTTGTGACAAACAGACCCTCTTTAGAGATGACAAATTCTCTCTAAAGACAAACCCTTTTGGCTTCATATCTTGGGCTTTGAACAAGATACAAACTACCTTTCGCTTCACGTCTTGGGCTTTGAACAAGACACCAAAACAACCATTTCCTCCCATAGAATAGGAGGAACTACGAACGCTCTGATTTCGCTGTTTCGGTAAACGGGAATACGTAGGCATAAGATCGAAAGAAAAGATCTTAGTGAGCACACTAAACAAAAACCCAAAATCCCATACTCTCATAAAAAAGCATCAGTCCTAACATCCTAATCCTTGTTCCCCGCCAGAAACCTGTCATTCTGTCAAAATAGCACAAGAAAGGCCCCACCACATTGATCGCATCCGTAACCTAACAGATCGCTGTTTAAACTCAGTATGCAAGCAGGGTTAATTGGAGACATCTATTTCCCTTCCTTCATCAGCTTTAATAGGATAAAAAATGAATCGACCTGTAGTAAACTAACCCCAGAGTGCGACAACGCTTAAGAACCGCGTCCAAAATCGCTCGCTACAGGCATACCAACCACTACCCTTCTCGACCCGACATCCTTGGTCAAAGCATAGTCTTACATTACCATTTACTTCCTACTTGGTTTATCTCTACAGTTCTTCAAGTCTCATGTCAATCGAATTCCCGATCCACCACAAACCAAAACCCAAGTTATCCAGAACACAACTGTGAGTCTCCAAACTACTCACTGATCAACTCGCAACCTCATACTAACATCCTCAAGTCGTCCTCATTTCCCCTATATAGGAATCCGCATCGACAACTCAAACAATTCATAAGCACTTGGCTCAACCCCAAACAATTCACTGTGCATACTATTCTTGTTAGCAAGACACATTTACTCCATCCAACATGATTCCGTCGACTATCAACAAGAGATTAAGGGTGATCAGTTCCTCAATTTGTCAGTAGACAGCCGGCAACCATAATGGTGCCATAAATCATCATTACCCAACTACAATAGCGTCCTTTACCTTTTTCTTAAAGTTATCTAAGCATACTGCTCCACCATCTCTCTAAGGCTTACAAACGTTTTTCTTAATTTTCTTATTTTCCATCTCGTCAATGATACGAAAAGTCCAAAATCCAGTACATATTCTCCTATACAAGTTAGTTGCACAACACAATCATTAAATATCCTTCTAATACCGGAAGCGTTACCACATCACGTACAATCCAAATCGACCCACTTCAGTCGAAACATTTATCTAAGTTCAAACCTTTGACGACCCTAACCAATCCTTCATCTTCCTTTTTAATCTCACAACTTCGATGATCCGTATAATTTCACACTTGATCATCATTCCAATCACAATCTCAACAATACCATCTCATCATCTGGTTGGTGATATAACTTCCAAAAAATTTCAACTCATGCCGACACACCTCGCTAACAACACACGATCCACTTTACTATTTAACATTCCTAAAATATTTCTATACTTTAATCATTCTCAACTATCATACGCCGCACTTCCATGTGCTTCTCCAATATTCTTCTTCTTATTACTAAACATTTCATACTTGACTTCATCTTACCATTTCCAGCAAGAATTGTCCACTTTAAACACGATTATCTTCTTCAATACAGACCTCCCAGACACAAAATTATATTCCAAAATGAAGGGAATTTCCTGTAGATTCCAGAACTTCAAGAATCGCTCAAGTCTGAATTACGAGTAAAAGTTATCGTCCTTCCAATGGGACTGGTCAAGAAATCCCATATACAAACTTCCACCAAACAAAATCAGCATCAGACCCAACTATTCAAATGCGTCTTTCTCTCTGCTCAAAAACATGCCTAAGACAAAATTTATATGCAAACTATAGGGAATTTCGTAAAATTTCCAAAAAGTCCAGAATCGCCTTCATCGGGGTTACGAGTAGAAAGTTATGCCTCTTTTACTGAAGGTTGTTCCATAAATGTGAAAATAAAAACCGAAATTGGTGAACATGAGTTCTACCTCTTTCTCCTGCTTCCAAACCCTTCCAACAATCCTTGTTTTTCACCCAACTCTGAAAATCATCCGACCTCACTCCAGATATACTCCACTTGCATATCACTATTCGTCACATTTCCCTCTCTTCTCCGAGAAGCAAACATCAATCATACTGACTCATCCTCCTTTAAATGTCTCAACTGGACCGACAGAACTGTGTTGTTGCGAATCGACGAGAGTATGGACTCATGTTTCAAACCAACACTGGGAGCCAACGGTTAGTAAAAAAACAAGTACCGACAGTGTTCCACACACTTGTCGCGTACCAAGGGATAAACGACATTAGGCAACTTGGCCGGACAGACCGACCTGCTCTGATACCACTAATGTAACACCCTTCTACCCCAAATACAATTTTAGATAAAGATTTCATATTATCAGAGTAAAATCATCATGAAAGGTGCCACATATATTCAAAACATTAATTAACAATCATTCTCATTTCCCGTAACACGGGTTACCCGTTCTTAATAATAAGATCAACAACTACGCAGCGGAAATCAACTTTTTATGTCATTTCAATAAAATACTTCCTACTAAATATATCTAAATCAAATCATCACCAACAATGTATAAATTCAACATAAAACAAAAGAACGCGAGGTTCACAACAAATCCCAACCCGATGTTACATGACACAGAGCAGGACACCTCTAAACTAAACAACGATAACGACACACTTCCAGGCTACATCCTCCATCATCGCGAATCTACTCTTGGTCATCTGCAAGTTACCCACATAAGAGGTAACATTTCCAAGCAGGCAGGGTGAGAAATCACAATTCATTATAGTAATATAAGTACATGGAAAATGAACAGGAAGGCAACAACAACATCATAGCATAGCCAACAACAACATCATAGCATAATCAACATCGACCTTATAGCATAGTCAACGACAACATCACAGTATAATCAGCAACAACATCATGATATAATCAACAACAACATCATGATATAATCAACATCAACATCATAATATAATCAACAACAACATCATGATATAATCAACATAACATCAGGATATAATCAACATCAACATCATGATATAATCAACAACAACATCATGATATAATCAACAACAACATCATAGCATCGTCAACAACAACATCATAGCATCATCAATAACAACATCATAGCATCGTCAACAAAATATCATTTATATGCGATGTCAATTATAATGGAATGCAAAGGATGCATGTGGTACCGGTTCAACATGGATGGACACTGGCCATCAACCTTCCAAAAGGAGCACAACGTAATCAACGTATCACTTCAATCCGCACAATGGACTTGAAGCTACCAATAGGCCGAAGCCCCAACATAAAATGCTATGAAATGCAATGATGCTAATTCTCCTCAACTCATCAAATATCAATGTGTGCATCATTCATTTCATATTCAATAATTTATCATCATCCATCATGTTTTATCATCCATACAACAGCAAAACAACAAGACAACAACAATTAGCAAGAGAAAACATTAAAACAGCAAAACGGCTAAAACAGCTGTCTGACATGGCCACCCGTGTCCTGTGACACGGCCCGTGTCAGAAGGCCTGCACGAAAATTTCAAACCAGAAAAATTATAGCAGAAACAGAGGCCTGACATGGCCACCTGTGTCCTGTGACACGGCCCGTGTCAGAAGGTCTGCAACAAAAGTTTATAATTTCCCCAACCAGTAAGCTGACACGGGTGCTCGTGTTGTGTGACACGGCCCGTGTCAGGGTGCGACAAAACCCCATTTTCCAAAAAGTGATTTTTCTGCTGCGTTTTCGACTCAGAATACCCCAAAATTCAGTTTTGTCCAATACGAGATTTGATCAAAAGACTCACACAATGCACATACATCAAATACACCAATTGATTCACTCATTCTCATCACAACACTCACTCCTAACACAATCTATATCATCAAACACCACCATTATTCAAGAATCCACAAAACCTAATCTATTCATAAACCAATTCCTATAAAATTATAATAAACCGTGAAAACTCCCCATACCTTAGAGTAATCCGAAGCTTTATCCTTCTTTCTCCAAGATTCTCCTAGCAATCCTTCAAAACCCTTGGTTTTCCTTCTCCTCTTCTATTCTTCTGCGTTCTTCACAAAAAAACGATCAATTAGAAAACTGATCGATCTTTCTTCTTTAGTTACATTATCCCAGTTTATGAACTTCCAACTCTACCCTTACTCCTTTTCCTTTATGTACATCTTGCCCTTTTCTTAATACTTTTAAATAATAAATAATAATCTAAATAATACATGATTATTCACTCTATTAAAATTATTTAAAAATACTCTTTTAATCCATAATTCTCCAAATTACCAAAAACCTCTTAATTCCTTCTAAATTAATTAAGTAAATAAATAAATGATTAATTTAGATTTTTGGGGTGTTACACTTACAGCTCAAGGAGAGGCCCAAATGATTTTTGTTAAAAAGGCGACGATCGTGCCGAACTTTTTGACAGTATCGGGACTTATACAATACACTGAGGCCCAAATTATTTTGGTTTAAAAAAAAGGGTTGGGTCTTACACTCTATTAGAGGCCCAAAGAGTTTTAAGAAAAATAATTGGGACTTGTAGCTCGAGGAGAGACCCAGTTGATTTTGTTAAAAAGGCGACGATCGCGTCGTTATTTTTGAAAATACAGTGGGACTTATACAATGACTGAGGCCCAAAAGGTGGTGTATTTACAAAGGGGTTGGGTCTTACACTCTAATAGAGGCCCAAAGAGTTTTGAAAAAGTTTGAGGAGGGTTGAATTAATCAAAACCCTAATTTGTTTTTAAAATATATTTTAATTGAATAAAAATTCAATTAAAATGATCAAAATTGTTAAACATGTGTGAAAACAAATTGTGATCTTGGATCAATGTTTCAAAAATCATGTTTTTATCCACAAAATGATTGGAAATCAATTAAGTTTGGAAAATCAAGGGAGAAAAAACATTTTAAATGTTGAAAAACAAATAAAATATTAATTCTTTGTAAAAATATCAAGTATATGAAATAATTAATATTTTTAGGATTTTTGGTAAAATAAAATATTTTAGCATTTTTGTGAATTATTAAAAAAAGAATCAACTCAAAATCATTAAAACTCAGAGAGAAATTAATTTTTGAATCAATTAAATAAAATCACAAAATTCAAATATTCAAATATTCAAAAACTGGCGCCAAGAACATGCCAAGAACACACGCCACCCTCTGTTTCTGCAGATTTGCATTTTCTATCCAATCTCAGTGAATACTTGATGATGCAATCTACATATCAATCTGCTCGTTTTCACGTCACGGTCATGTCTATGGTCTTTAATTTCATTTATTTTAAGCATGGAATAAGAAATCAAAGAGAAACCTCAAGACCCCTAAAATTTGCATGAAGGCTCAGAAATTCCATACACGATTCAAACAAAGTAATTGATTGAGGGTAAACACTCTATGCATGATTATGAACATATGGCCAAATTATTGTGCAGCAAAAAATGCATGGATCATAGAGTTAGAAGAGCTCAGGCCTACCTCTTGCAATTGGTGATCGTGTTTTGTGTTAGAGGTGTTGCAAGCTGGTTCCAATGATTTGTATAGCTTCCTTAGGTGCCAAGTGATGTGTCTGAATGCTTGGAGTGGTTTGAAACAAGCTTGAACTGAAGAGGTACCCCAACTGCAAGTCTGCTAAAAGCTTGAGCAGTTGGATGGTGATTTTGAGAAATCAGTGTTCCAGATGTTGTTTAAGTGTTTGGATCACTTCTATATGATATTTATGAGGTGTGTGTGTGTGTGATTGGTTTGGTTGGAATTGCTTTCAAACTCAAAACCCGATAGTGACTTGCTTTTGAAGGCAATTTTGGAGTGAAGCAAGAGATTTTAAGGAAAGCATTTGTTTGATGGCTTTGGTGTACTCAAAATGAGCACAAATGAGCTCTATTTACAGTAGAGCAAGTTTGTTTTGCAAGCAATAGTGAATGGAAACTGCTGCAGAAGTTTGGCAAATGTTGATCAATAGGAATCCAAGTTTCCTCTAGCCATTGACTAGAGGTTAGAGCACAGGCTACAGGTTCCCTAGTTCTTGGATAAGCCTTGACTGAATTCAGTTGGAAAGGGCTCAGTTCATACCACCTTGGTGCATCCATTAAATGCTCCAAACCAAAATTGGAGTCTTGTCCCTCTTTTAGGCATTTCTAGGTTTGGCATGCTACTTTTGGTTCCAAGGACTTGGGAGGATGATGGATCAGTGTTTGTCCCTCGTTGGTCTCCCCCTGAGGTGTTCATATGGATAAACTTGTTTGTCATTTGCAAAATTTGCTCAAATCGAGCAAAATGCACAAATCTGCCTTGCCATGACAGTTTGCAGCAAGGCACATTGTCATTGTCATATCTCATGGCTTAAGTGGAGTTTCATGGAGTTCTTAGCCATTTTGGAAAGCTCTTATATGATACAACACATGTGTGATCATAGTTTGTCTTGATACTTTTTGGATCCAAGTGAAAAATCCCCCTACTTGTGGAAAAAAAAACAAGACAGATTCTGACTTAGTGAAAATTTCATGTTTTCAGCCATTTTGATCCAACTATAACTCAAAATCTATGATGAATTGGAATGAGGTGTAGTTGACACTTTTAAAGTATGTCATGAGAGCTACAAATCCATCTTTGGATCAGCCCAAATGGTTGCTTGGATCTCAAGTTATGAGTTACCCCTTTTACAAGTTAACCCACTTTTCTTGATTTTTCTTGATGAATGATGATCCCAATCATATATTAACATCACTTTAGGGTCAAAGAACCATAATTGTGAAAAATCTCAAAAAGTCAAAGTTGACTTTTATGCACAGTTGACTTTTTGTCAGATGAACTCCAAACTGTGCGATCCTCTATGAAATCAAGTCCTTGACCTAAATCAAACTTGATGGATTGATTTCATAGGTGTTATAGGGTGTATTGAATCATGTCCCAAGGTTTGGGAGCATGCCTGGGTCAAAAGTCAAAGGCACAGTTGACTTTTCCCCCAAAACCCTAATTGTTGTTCTGATGAATTTGAAACTTGTTGATCAAGCTTCTTGGATCAATCCATTGTTGAAAATGGATCAATGTAGTGTGTTAGAGACCCTCAAATCCTCTCTTGAGGTCTTGGCTCATGTTTTGTCCCAAAAGTCAACTTAGGGGTGAATTAGGTCAACAAACCCTAATTCCTGATTTTTTTTATGAATGCATCCCCTGAGGCAAAATTGACTTGATGATTAGGTTCATGATGTCCCTTGGAGCATCTTAGGTTGTGCTTTGAAGCCTTTGTCTCATGCCCAGAGCAAAATTTCCATCTGGAGGCCCCAGTCGACCAAAACCCTAATTTGGTGACACTGGCGATCTTGAGGCTTAATCCACTTGGAATGCTGCAACATTGTGCTTGATTCTTGAGGTAGAAGTCCTCTTGATCCATTGTGGATATTTGATAGATTTAGACAAATTGAAGATCATGTCATTCCTTGATTGATCCTTTGTCTAAGAGCTCTGAGAGGGCTTGAAACCCTAAATTTGATTGTAATGGATGCTCACCCAATTTTGGGGGAGACTAATGAGGTATAATGGTTCATCCATATTGTGATGATGATTTGCACAATGATGGGGAATCTTAGTGGTCAAAATTTGGGGTATGACAGATGCCCCTATTTAATCTTCTTGGACCCGAAGGTGTGAATGGCGAAGGTATTCGGGCATTTGGGGTGCAAGAGGATTAAATATCGGAATACCCAAAATTTTGATGGTGGTTATGATTGGCAGCTTGCTCATCCATCTTCTTTTGCTAAGCAATGATACTTAGAAAAGGTAAAAACTTCCCCTCGATCCTAGTTTCCTACCGAGTAACTGGTCTTAGTTTCTGAAATGAACTTCCCCTCGATCCTGGTTTCCTACCAAGGAAATGGTCTTAGTTGCTGACATAAACTTCCCCTCGATCCTGGTTTTCTACCAAGGAACTGGTCTCAGTTTCTGAAATAAACTTCCCCTCGATCCTGGTTTCCTACCAAGGAACTGGTCTCAGTTTCTGAAATAAACTTCCCCTCGATCCTGGTTTCCTGCCAAGGAACTGGTCTCAGTTTCTGAAATAAACCTCCCCTCGATCCTGGTTTCCTACCAAGGAACCGGTCTCAGTTTCAAAAATAAACCTCCCCTTGATCCTGGTTTCCTACCAAGGAACTGGTCTCAGTTTCTTTTGTCAATAAACTTCTTGACACGAGACGCTGTTCGTAGCAGTTTTCCTCAAACTTCTCGCCGAATTTTCCTGGGGAAATGCCATTTGATGGAAAAAGATCTGATGCCGGAGTTACTGGGGAACCCAGTCGTATGAGTTGTAGAGGTGTACAAACTTCTCTGTTGGAGACGACATTTGTCGGCTCTACTGAGGAAAGCAGGTCTCTTGAGAGACTGTTGTCGCTTGGGGGTGTTACATCATACTTTTCTCGGGATCTTCTAGGAGAAATGCCATATGATGTGATCCAATTTTGAGGCGCTGATGACCTTTTCGTCAGCGGATTTTTTAGAGAAAAACGGTTGCATTGCCGAATCTCTGATTAAGAGGCTTTCTCTGGGGATTTTCCTAAATCCGGGAAAGCGAAGATATCATCTTCAATGGCGAAGAGTGATGTTTGTAGAAGGTCTTTTTGTCTTTCAGAGGTTCAAGTTATTAAAGTGGTCATGGACCGACTTCAATCCAGAAATAAACTGGAGGAGAGATCGTTTAGATGATTCACTTCCTGGTGAGGAAAGAACTGACAACTCAATTGAGAGGACTTTTATCACTAAGGAACAAGACCGACTAGAGTGATAATGATGTAATATGAATATGAATGTAAATCAATAATGCATGATGTATGTATGTATATGCTGACAAAACTGATGCGACATACAAACTAGTGGATGAACACGACTGGATACTCGGCCACAGCGGGAGATGAAAAGTATCTCTGGTTCAGAAAATAGTAATTTTGCCTTGCTTATGAGGGATAGTCCATGTTGGGAGCTATGTTGGTCGGGCTTAGGAGATGAGAACTCTGCCGAGGGTGTCAGACGAAACCTGGTCTCTGACACAGTTGATCCTTCATTCAGGTGTACTGGCTAAGAAGGAGTACTTTGATCCTGCACTTTGAAGCTCAATTGCTTCTGGAGAAACGATTGATGTTCTTTCGATGTTAAAAAGTCAAAAGAAATTGCCATATTTATTTTAAAAGTAGAAAAAAGTTTGACAAGTAAAATTCATTTTTGTTTTATTTCAAGAATCGTTAATCATGTTAAAACGTCGTTCTGTAAAGCTAAAACAAATAAGAATTGTAAACAAAAGCACAAGGGCTCAAATTTTATTGATAGGATGGAAATCAGCCAAGCGTGTGATTCCGTAGAGTATTTACAAAGTTTAGAAAATGGTAATTTAAGGGAAAAAGGGCTACATTGAAACATGACGACCGCTATCCTTCTACCAACTTTGAATTCTGGACATCCTGAGCTTCTGTCGAAGATGACCTTGACTGGAGTTATTCTTCTGATGGATGGCATTACTGCTGAGGAGTTGAACTGATCAGACGTAGTTACTTGCCATTGTCATACCCTAATTTTTGACCATAAGATTCCACCATCTTTGTGCACCATCTTGCATATCTGCATGCTTTATCACTAACGAGTCTGTGCAGGAATTTTAACTTCAAGTGGAGAAGGTTTGCATTTTCTCAATTATACTTCAAGATGTGACCATTGGATTCTGATTCAAAAGTCCTAAAATTTCTACTGGTCCTTTTCCTCAAGGTTTCTTCAGTGTGTGCCCCAGAGATTTAAGGATTTCCTACTATTGGTATTGAGCATGGTCGTTTGAAGACTGGTTATGATTTGTGTGGTTTGTGTATCAAGTTTATCATCATCCAAATCTTTCTTTGATGGTGCAAGAAACAAAAATTAAGTTTTATCCAAGAGAAATTTTAATCTTATTCATAAGGTGGAACCATAATTTGTCCTTTGAATTTTCAAGAGAAAAAGTTGAATTAATAATTCGTGAGCAATATGTTTTGAAACAAAGAAGTTTGGATGAAGGTCTTAAATTGGGATTACAAAGTCCATGTTATTCAAGTTGTAGATTTCATTCATCAAGAGAAGTGCAAAGTTCAAGTTACAAAGAATTCTCATGTAATAGGCATCAACTTTAATTCTAAAAATTCAAATGGGTCTTTACAAAGTTCACAAGTTGAAATGTCTTTCAAAAATTCAAGACCAACTTCCAAAAAGGCAAAATACAAAGACTTCATATGTTAATGGGCATACCAAACACGAGTATAGCCACGAGGCTACTAGTTTGTTTGAGAACATTTCTACACATACCGAACAAGACTTTAAACCAATTCCAAATACAAACTTCACTTTGGCCACCAATGAGTCCATGAACTGAAGCTCCACTGTTTTCTAGTGCAACTATGTCAAAGAGCAGATAGTACTTCCTTGATAAGCATTAAAGTTGTTTGTATTAGATCCAGTAGCATGCACAGTCGGTTTTGATAAAAGTTAAATGCCTTGATTAGTTCCCCCAATTTGTAGTACATATTAAAAAGATTTTGAACTGGAACATGATTATTCAATAGACCGGATTTCAGTATTCTAGCATCAAGTTTTTTACATCATCTCATCATGTAGTTGACGTGCTAAGTCGATAAGCACCACCTATCGAAGATCTTTTTTTTGCAGGCATCTCTCAGCATTTGCATACCCTGTTGAAAACAAAATCAACAATTATGTCCCATCATCAATTTCCACAGCAGCAATAATTAGCAAGGATTTGATCAATGAAAACACAATCAGACAAGCTTTAAGAAAAGAATCAATAAGGAATCGTACAATTACGGCAAGGCGATCATGTTGCAGAAATTCCAAATTAAAAAAAGGAAGGTTTGAATCACTCTCATCAATTACAGAATCACAAAATTATCTCCATTCAATTCACAAATCAGAACTTAATGGTAATTGAGTCTATAAAAGCAGAGATGTTCATCAGAAAAGGGGGAGGGGAAACACATTTGACAAGAACAATATTCACAACACACACTACATTCACACAGTTTGAAGAGCAGAACATCAGTGAAAAGTCAAAGAAAATATCATACAATACCAAACACGTTCAAAATCATCAGTATTCACACAGCAGGATTATTATCGAGCTAAAGCAATACACTGTAGAAATCGGAAGAGGAGGATCAAAGAAAGAAGACGACGTACCGTCGAAACTACGACATCATCGAAGCCACGTTGCAGCCACGACGACGAAGTCACCATCACATCCTTGCTCGTGAATCACCAATCATCCTCACACGAATCATACTCCAACGCATCCCGCCATCATCCATTGTGTAAATAGCCACCGAAGTCGCATCGGACGAACTCCGATAGGTAAACTCTCTCTACCTTGGCCTTATATCACTTATATATTGTGTAATCACTGTTTGATTGAATCCAATTGTTTGATTTCCTTTCGTGTTGAAAAACCGCGCATTCGTCGTGGCTTGAGAAAGCATCGCGTACGAGAGTGAGAAACGATGTCGTGAAGGAGGGTGGCGAGAGTGAGTTGAACTCGCGGTTAGAAGGAAGCGTGGAGGAGGTTTGATTTTCCGGCGAGTGTGTTGTGCGAGAGAGAAAGATGAACAGTCGAGGGAGGGATTGCGAGTGATGAAACGGTTTGCGAAAGAGGTTTAAAGGAGGGTTGTGCGAAAAGAAGAAGATGAACAGGGGAAGGGTGGTTTAGCGAGAGAGAATGAGAAATACGAGTTCGTGTGAGAAAGAGAGGATCTGGCTGAAGAGGGTTTCTTGACCCTTTCTTTTTCTGATTGAGAACCGAACCGAGTTTGGCGTTAACCCAACCCGACCTTTCACTTCCACTTATTGGGCTTCAACTTGGCCCGCTAAGGCAATTTCTGATTTGTTTTTTTTTTATTTTTATTTTTTAGAACCCAAGTTAATTATTAGAATTAGTTTTTTAAATTTAGCTTTTAATGTTATTTGAAATTTAATTTATTTAATTTTAATTAGAGTTTAGCTTATTTAGTCTTAATTTGAATTTATTTTGAATTTGGTTTATTTAATTAAGTTAAATTTTTGAATTATTTAATTAAGTTGTAATTAGACTTTAAATTAATCGAGATAATCCTCGTTTTCTCTTCCTAGTTGACTCTTGATTTACCTTTTTTATCTTCATGATACCTAATCCGTATATTTCCCTTTAATCGAATCCAAAGGAAAGTATTCCATTGTTGACTACCATGTCACAGTTTAGCTTACCTTTAAAACTTTCATTTCATCCCAGCCTTAAGATTTGGAGTCGCCGTGCTCTATGCCTCACTGTAGACATTCCGTTTCCCATTTATCTTAACCTTAGGATCGGAGTCATCGCACTCCATACATATGTTCCGCCGTGAACACTTACTTCCCTTATAACTCAACTTTAACTTTGGAGTCGCCGCACTCCATGTAAACGTCTTGCCATGGATGCTTACCTCCCCCTTGGAACCTTGACCACAGTCGAGAGTTCATCACCCTCTTTGGGGGGAACTACGAATACTCTGATTTCACTCCCGTCAGGATACGTAGGCACAAGATGCGATGTCTTGGCGAGTATACTTAGATACTAACCCCTAGGTCTTTCCCTTAGCACATACCCTTAGCAAGCAAGCAATAAATAACATAAATAATAACAAGAAGTTCCTGTAGAGTACTACAGATACTTAGGATGCTAATACCTTCCCTAAGTATAACCAACCCCCGAACCTTAGATCTCTTAGGTTTTTTCGTTCTTGAACCTTTCCTTTGTATAAATCAAAGACGGTGGTGAACCTTAAGATTTGTGAACCTGGTTAACTTAATAGCCATGGTATCCGATTCTCACCGCGACAGCCATTAATCCCTAATATTTTCCTAGATTGTACTTTGAGATTTCCAACCCACCGGGATGATTTTTGCTTGTGTCTCTAATTTTTGCCTGGACTGCCCTTTCGGGTTTTCAATCCACCGAGACGTTATTTATTTATTTATTTATTTAGGTGAAGTATTTCTTGACTACGTCAACATTTGTGGGGTAGACAAACTCTTCTCCATCCATGGTTGCGAGTCTCAAGGCACCGCCTGAGAAGCTTTCTTGACCACATAGGGACCGTCAGAATTCGGAGGTCAGAATTCGGAGTCCATTTGCCCCGCGAATTAGTGATGAATGATTATATCTTTTTTAGCACAAGGTCTCCTTTTCTGAAGACACGAGGTCGAACCTTTTTGTCGAACGCCTTCTTCATCCTTTGTTGATACAACTGACCATGGAATAGTACCGTTATTCATTTTTCTTCTATCAGATTTAGTTCATTGTGTCGACTTTGACACCATTCAGCTTCTGCTAGCTTGGCTTCCATTAATACCCGAATTGATGGGATCTCTACTTCTATGGGAAGCACTGCCTCCATGCCATATACTAGAGAGAAAGGGGTTGCCCCTGTTGAAGTGCGGACAGATGTGCGATAACTGTGAAGAGCAAAGGGTAGCATCTCGTGCCAGTATTTGTAGGTCAGAACCATCTTCTGAACAATCTTTTTGATGTTCTTGTTAGCCACTTCTACCGCTCCGTTCATCTTAGGTCGATAGGGAGATGAGTTATGGTGTTCGATCTTGAACTTAGGACACAACTCTTTCATCATCTTATTGTTCAAGTTAGATCCATTATCAGTAATGATCTGGCTTGGAACACCATAACGGAAGATGATATTGCTTTTGATAAAGCGGACTACCACTTGTTTGGTTACATTGGTGTATGACGCTGCTTTGACCCATTTGGTGAAGTAGTCAATGGCTACCAGGATGAACGGATGTCCATTTGAAGCCTTAGGTTCGATCATGCCGATCATGTCGATTCCCCATATGGAAAAAAGGCCATGGGGAAGAAAGAACTATGAGATGTGTTGGCGGTACATGGATTTTGTCTGAGTATATTTGACACTTGTGACACTTCCTTATGTACTTGTAGCAGTCGGATTCCATGGTTAACCAATAGTACCCGGCTCTAAGAATTTTTCTCGCCATTGCGTGTCCGTTGGCATGAGTGCCAAAGGATCCTTCGTGAATTTCTTTTATCAGCATGTTTGCTTCTGGTCCGTCTACGTAGCGGAGCAAGACCATGTCGAAGTTTCTCTTATAGAGTGTATCACCGCTCAGAAAGAAGCTGCATGCTAGTCTTCTAAGGGTATTTCGGTCCTTTCTGGATGCCCCAGGTGGATACTCCTATTTCTGAAGGAAGCATTTGATATCGTGATACCAAGGTTTGTCGTCTATGACTGCTTCAATCGTGAAGATGTAAGCGGGCCGTTCAAGGTGTATTATGTCAAGCTTAGGTAAGTTATTCCATTGACCTACACTAATCATGAAGAGAGAGTGGCCAATGCATCAGCCATGTGATTCTCTTCACGAGGGATATGATGAAACTCGATTCTGTTGAAGAATGGTAACAACCTTCTCACGTAGTCTTTGTAAGGAATCAACCCTGATTGGTATGTGTTCCAATCTCCTTTGATTTGATTGATAACCAGGGCTGAATCGCCATATACATCCAAGTTATTGATCCTCAAATCGATCGTTTCTTCGAGACCCATGATACAAGCTTCGTATTCGGCATCGTTGTTTGTACACTTGAATCTCAGTCTGGTGGTGAAAGGAATGTGGGTACCCTGAGGGGTAACAATGATTACCCCAATTCCATTTCCGTAATGGTTGACAGCTCCATCAAAAATTAATCCCCATTGGGATCCTGGTTCTGGCCCTTCACTGGGTAGTGGTTTATCGTAGTTTTTCATTTTTAGATACATGACATCTTTATCTGGGAAGTCAAATCCGACTGATTCCTGATTGTCAATCTGTTGATGAGCCAAACGATCGGCTAAAATACTTCCTTTGACGACTTTCTGAGCATGGTACTCGATGTCGTATTCAGATAACAACATCTGCCAACGGCCAATCCTTCCCGTGAGAGCAGGCTTTTCAAAGACGTACTTGATTGGATCCATTTCAGAGATTAACCAAGTAGTGTGACGAATCATATACTGGCGAAGACGTTTGGCTGCCCAAGCCAGAGCACAACAAGTTTTCTCGAGCATAGTGTACCGAGTCTCGCAGTCGGTGAATTTCTTGATCAAATAGTAAATGGCAGACTCTTTCCTTTTGGTTTCGTCTTGTTGGCCAAGTACGCAATCCATTGAGTCTTCCAAGACTGTTAGGTAGATGATCAGTGGTCTTCCTTCCACTGTAGGTGATAGAATCGGCGGGTTCAACAAATATTCCTTGATACTGTCGAAGGCGGTTTGGCAGTCTTTTATCCAAATGCAGTCCTGATTCTTCTTGAGTAATTTGAAAATCAGCACACATGTTGCGGTCATGAGGAATATGAATCTGGAGATATAGTTCAAACGTCCTAGGAATCCCCTGACTTGTTTTTTAGTCTTTGGAGAAGGCATTTCTTGAATGGGCTTGACCTTGTCAGGATCAACCTCAATTCCTTTCTGGCTGACGATGAACCCTAAAATTTTCCATGAACAAACACCGAATGTGCATTTGTTGGGATTCAAGCGGAGTTTATACTCTCTCAACAGCTCAAATAGTTTTGATAGGTGGGTCACATGCTCCTCCTCTATTCTAGATTTGGCAATCATGTCATCGACATATACCTCGATTTCTTTATGTATCATGTCATGAAACAGAGTAGTCATGGCCCTTTGATAGGTTGCCCCGACGTTCTTTAAACCGAATGACATTACCTTGTAACAAAAAGTACCCCATGGGGTTATGAAGGAAGTTTTCTCCATGTCTTTCGGTGCCATTTTTATCTGATTATAGCCCGAGAATCCATCCATGAAGGAGAAGACTTTGAACTTTGTTGTACTGTCAACCAGCATGTCAATGTGTGGTAAAGGAAAGTCGTCTTTCGGACTTGGTTTGTTCAGATCCATGTAGTCTACACACATTCTGACTTTTCCGTCCTTTTTTGGAACTGGTACTATGTTGGCTAACCATTGAGGATATTCTGATGTGGCGAGGAAACTCGCATCAATCTGTTTCTGTACCTCCTCTTTGATTTTGATGGCCATGTCTGGATGAGTTCATCTCAACCTCTGTTTTACTGGTGGACATTCTGATCTCAACGATAGATGATGTTCCATGATGCTGGTATCCAACCCTGGCATATCCTGGTAGGACCAAGCGAATACATCGGGAAACTCTTTGAGAAGCTTTATCAAACTTTCTTTGACAGCTGGACTGAGTAGGGCCCCAATCTTGACCTATTTTCTCTCTTCCTCTGAGCCCAAGTTGACCATTTCCAATGGCTCTTTATGAGGTTTAATGGACCCTTCCTCTTGCCTGAGGAGTCGGGAGATCTCTTCTGGAATTTCATCGTCGTCTTATTCTTCAGCCCCAAATACCGGGAATTCAAAGTTGGGAGAAGGCATTTAATCATATGTTTCAACGGGGTTTAAAACAAGCAATCTGCATGACGTTATGATTGTTTTTTAGAAGAGATAGAGAAAATGCAAGAGTGCGTGCAGTGTATTTTCTGAAAACTGCTTGTTTTTATTATTTGAATTGTTTTTAAGGATTACCATTTTCTGAAAAAGCAAAAAGAGAAAACAGCAATTAATGCGGAAATTACAGAACGACATTTATTTATTTATGATTTTGTCGATTCTTGAAACTACAGCCCTATAAAACAAAACTCAGTCGCTTTGGGCAAAGCGAAGAGGGTTATTTACAGAAAGTAGCCCTATCAAAACATCTATTTCACCTGGGCAAGGTGAAACGTTAAAACAAAGATGGCCATTACTTTGACTTATGAAAGATCTTCAGAACATCGACTGCAACCCATTGACGGTGAACTCCTCGGTGAATCACAAAGTCTAGTACCTTCCTTGATTTGTCTTCAGAAATAACGCTGATTTCTGGCGGAGCAGGATCGTTGGAATCTGTCTCCCAGGCAGAGTTGTCGTAGAAGGATTCCTCAGTTGTATTTTGTATAGTATTTGTGCTCTCAAGTATATCTCCCCATCCAGTTGGCTGAATGTCTTCGAGCTTGATACGAGAGCTTTCGGGAGCAGTGTATTTGACCATGAAGTCGTATTTGCCACTCGGTTGTCCCAAGGTATCCCACACTTCTTTGGAACTGGAGGAGTCATCCCTTTCGATGACGTTGACCTCGGGAAAAGCATAGTTAATGAATTCTAGTCCTGCAAACTTTGCAAATTCATCGTCGTGCTGGAAGTTTTCTGAATGACCTGAGTGTTGATCCCATGACATGGTGGGGACGCAGGTATTTTTTCCAATAACACTCAGTTGATTTTCATTATTCGGCTGATTTTCTTGCCCTAAGTCTCCTGGGTATGGCTGCCAGATAGGCAGGCCATCCATTGGGCCATAATAGTCGTGGTCCAAGTTGTATTTCATTGGAGTATCTTTCTCTAATGAGTTGGGTGGAGCACGGCATCCTTCAGGATCACAATCTTCGTATATCATTTTGACATCTGACCTTGGTATATATCTCGGACTCTGTGCCGGATAGCAAAATGGCGTAGGCACCTCTTCCTGAGACATATAACCGTACTTGCTAAGATAGGACTTCCATTCTTCATCTGTGTCGGAGGAATCTCCCTCGTTGATGGTATGTACTTCTTGAGACACTGGGTGAAGGAAACCTCCACTATGGAAGAAGTTTTGAATGGGATGAAGACTTTCACCGTTAGCGGAAGTCTGGGTACAGGTTGTAGAAAAACCAAGACCCTTCTTTGTTTTATTATCAGTAGAAATGATAAGTTTTCCCCATCCTTTTGCGTTGTTACTCTCGATTACTTTGAGAGCATCTTTGTATGAGGAAATCGATGTTCCTTTTTCTGACTGATTTTCATTGCTCACCGAAAGTGCCTGGAACTGTGTTCTAACAACCTCCTCGGGTTCTACACAAGTGGATAATGAAAGGTTACTCACGATCAAGGCTTGTTCTCCACAGACCGTGACGAGTTGATCGTTCTTGACGAACTTCAGTTTCTGGTGCAGTGTCGAAGTGACTGCCCCAGCCTGGTGTATCCAAGGTCTTCCTAATAAGCAACTGTATGTTTCCCGGATGTCCATGACCTGGAAAGTGACTAGGAAAGTGTGAGGACCGATAGTTATGGGAAGGTCGACTTCACCGATAACTGTTTTTCTAGACCCGTCAAATGCTTTGACGACGACCTCACTGCCTCTCATCGGAGATCCTTTGAATGATAGTCGCATTAGAGTGGACTTCGGCATGACATTGAGACCCAATCTGGTGTCTACCAGTACGCTGGCTAAAGCATCGTCCTGGCAGTTGACTGTGATATTGAGTGCCATGTTGTGGCTTTTGCCTTCTTCTGGCAATTCCTTATCACTAAACCCCAAATTGTTGCAGGAAGTGATGTTAGAGACGATACTGTCGAATTTTCATATTGACACATCCTGTTCCACAAAGGCATGTTCTAAGACTTTCTGTAGAGCCTCTCTGTGGGCTTCAGAACTGAGTAAAAGAGATAACACAGAGATCTTTGAAGGAGTTTGTAACAGTTGATCAACAATGTTGTATTCATTCCGTTGGATGAGCTTCAGCATCTCATCATCATTCTTTGAAAGGTCGGGATTACTGGATTGACTGACTGGTGGATTGGGAACTCCCGTTTGAGGTTCCTTTTCTCTATTAGGTTCTCCAACTCCTCTGTTGAAGATTCAATCATTATGTGTTACTCAACTGATATTTGCAATATTCATGAAGGAGGGTAATGGAATTTCCTTCCCATTCTTGATTGTTGTTGCACCGTATTTCTAAGGGATCGCCTTAGCTAATTCATACGGTAGCGGTCCCGACAGATAAATAACTACAGGAGCCTTCTGATTTTTCTGACCATCGTAAGTAACTTCAATCAATTCCTGGTTAAGAACCTTCGATTCGTCAAGTAGAGGGATGATGGTACAAACATCTTTGGTCCTTTCATGATCAGAGATTACGACAACATCCTTAATCTGATCAGCGAAATAGTCTGGCGTCCAGTTGATAGACCCCAAAACCGAATATTGTTGAATCTCTTTGCGGTCCAACAGACTCTGAAGGGCTGCTCGCACGAGGTAACATCCTTGATTATTTTCCGAGCATACTCTACAGCGCTCGTAGTTATGTGGTGGAACCTGGCCATGTCCGCTTTGAATCCAGTGTAACCTCACGAGGTCTATTTCCATATATCAGACATCCTGACTTTGATGCGTAGTAGGGTTTCCATTAATCATACTGATTTGTTGCGTGTCTTCATCCATATAGATCGGAAGCCACCAGTGGTTTAACAAGTGTTGCAAAGTTCTTTGAACGAGAGCACACCCTTGGTTACTCTCACAACATACTTTACAGCTCAGATAATCATGTGAAGTGAGAAAACCGAGTTGGACCTGTCTGGCGTGTAACTCCACCAAGCTGGTATTCATCAAACGAGTATCGAAGATTTGAATCATGTTGATCTGATAGGGATTTCTATCACGGTAGTCCTGGATCCATCCAAGATCCATCTGACGCTGGAGGGCCTCTTGTACGAAAGAGCATCCCTGTTTATTTACCGAGCAAGTCAGACAGGAATTGTAATCATGCAGTGGCATATTATGATACTGGCTTTGCCTTGAGTGCATTGCCACCAAGTTGACATTCATTGCACGTATGTTGTGGTTCTGAATGATGTCGGAACTTGTATAAGTCATGTTAACTCCACGAACTCGATGCTTTTGGATCCATCCGAGATCCAACTGTTCCTGTAGAGCTGATTGCACAACAGAACATCCCTAATTGTTTTTAGAGCAGATATCACACTGGTGATAATTATGAGGTGGCACATGGCCATATCCACTCTGTCTACAATGCATCTTGACCAAGTTGGCCCTTAATACATCATGAATTTGATAGTTGTTGTTAGACTCTCCTTCTATCAAATATACTGCGGCTTTCTCGTGTTGAGGCAGCGGGTTCGTGAGAACATTCGAATTCGTATCTTTGAAAGATAAGACCCCACTCCTAACAAGCTTTTGCACATCATATTTAAAACTGAGACAGTTTTCTATGTTATGCCCTGGTCCTCCTTGGTGGTAAGGGCAAGTCTGATCCGCTTTAAACCAAAAAGGTGGATTCTCCGGTACTGTAAGAGGATACCAGGTTTGGACGTGTCCCTTGACCAGTAAGAGTGGAAACAATTCTGCATATAACATCGGTATAGGGTCAAACCCTGGTGGTCGCATTGTACGGTTGTTGTTGTACGGAGGGCGAGCCTGCTGAAGAGGCTGTTGTGTCCTTTGCTGATATTGTTGTTGATTCATTGGCTCTGAGCAACCTGAGGTTGATACGTAGGAACAGGCGCGGGGTTGATAGCATGAGTTACGGCTGCTACTGGTTGGTATCGTCGCCTTTGCTTTCCGAGAGGGATATTCCCATTATCTTGCTCTTTTTTTTTAGGGAGAGCACTACCGTATCATTTTGTATTACTTGATGATCCAGCGTCTTTAACTAACCGTCCATCTTGGACTGCTTCCTCAAGACAAACTCCCATGCCCACCATCTCGGTGAAGTCACTGGGCGCACTGGCAACCATTCTGTCGTAGTAAAATGAGCTCAAGGTTTTCAAGAAGATATTTGTCATCTCTTTTTCCTCAAGAGGTGGACAAATCTGAGCGGCAATTTCACGCCATCTCTAAGCGTACTCCTTAAAGGTTTCCTTGTCCTTCTGTGACATCGATCTGTATTGATCTCTGTCTGGTGCCATGTCCAGGTTATACTTATATTGTTGAACAAAGGCAGCTCCAAGATCTCTGAAAGTGCCGATTTTAGTGCAGTTTAAACCCATGTACCATTTGAGTGCGGCACCTTGTTAAACTATCCTGAAAGTAGTGAATTAGTGGCTCCTGGTTCTTTGTCTGAGCGGATATTCGTCGAGCGTACATCACCAAGTGGCTTTGAGGGCAAGAGTTACCCTTGTACTTTTCAAAATCGGGTACCTGGAACTTGTGCGGAACTTTCACATTGGGGACCAAACAAAGGTCTGCGGCATCCTTTCCAAATAAATCCTGACTGCGAAGGGCTTGCAATTCTTTCTGCATCTCTAGGAATTGTTCCTGGAACTCATTCATTCTGTTGAACATACTTTCGTTTCCACTAGAAGGTATCTGTGGAATCTGTCCTTCCGGGACAGTGTGTACCACGGGTGGTGGTATAGTCATTATAGCCGAGACTCTTGGTGCTTCCCGAAGTTTGTAACCTTCAGGAGTTGCCGTCATCCCCTGGCATCTTCGCTTTCCCGGAGTTTGTAACCTTCAGGCCCAGCGGCTCCTGCTGAAGTTTCTGGATCTTCAGTGATCGGCGGAATATATTCCTCCGGGATATAGTTAATAGGCATGCCCCAGGGACGATCTTTCGGCATTTTGTACCTAGGATCATACTTTTCCACTATGGGCGTTGATGTGATCTCTGAGATCACAGTCCTTTGTTGTTGCATTTGAGCTTCTGCTAGAGATTGCATGTCGTTATGAAGCTTTCTCAGATCCTCTTTTAGAGTGTCGATCTCTTCTCTCAACTCTCTATTCTCTTCCTCGAGATCATCCATCTTTTTCTGACGATTGGCCTGATTATTGTACGAATGAGACAGTTTGACTCTAGAACCGAGACAAAAACGTGAGATTCGTAGGTAAGAAGAATGCATTACGTGAGAATGATGAATGATATGCAATGATTATATTAATTATATATATTTTTCGTTTATTCAAAGTAAACTTCGACAATTAGATTGCAAATACCAAACAGTGGGGAAACCCCGTTTTATTGAATTCAAAGATTGTAAAAATGGAAATACAGTAATTTAGAAAGTGCTGTAAAAGGAAATCTAAACTTATGGGTCCTGAGTCCTCTCTGAAGCGAGCTCAGGTGCTGGTTCTGGTACTTTCCTTTTCTTTGACCGGGGCTCTTGGGCCGTTGTCGGGTCGTCATTTCTTTGCCAAGTGAAATGAGTGAGCAAATTCCTTTGGGCATCCTGATTTTCTACAGCATGTTGCTCTAAAATCTCAATCATAGCATCTTTATCTTTCAATAGTTGTTGTATTTTCTTACACTCCACATTGAGAATACAGTACTTGTTCCTCCAAGACCTCATCTCCTGCTGAACTTTGTTGAGCGCAACCTGAAGTTTTTCCGTCTCAGACATAAAATAAAGGACCGAGTCCCTTAATGGAAGAACTTCCTAACGAGGGTAAGGCATCCTCAGCTTAAGAGCTCTAGTTTGTACCCAGTGGAGATAAGGCTCCACCGAGACACAATCTGGTTTTCCTAGAGACTCTCTTCCATTCCTATGAACGTGTTTCCAGGCGTGCACTATTTCCGTCTTTAGTGCCCTGTCGTTTTCTCCTTCCTTGAAGAAAAGACCTTCCAGATGAGCATTACGTGGGACATGCCTCATCGGGTATCCAAATCGACGGCGAACTAATATTGGATGATAGTTGATTCCTCCCTTAGTTTCTATAAGGGGTACATTTGAAAAATTTCCACAACGATCAATGATCCTAATCCCGTCATAGATTCGATTGTACCAATCGATGTCAGAGTTGGTAAGAGACATGATTCTCTGCGACCAACATAAAGTATTCTTTTGATCCCAAAATGCAGCAGACTTGGGTAAGTGGGAAGTGAACCATTTGTATAGTAGGGGTACACAACATGTGATCATTCCTCCACTGCACAAATTCCTTAAGTGTACCGAATGATAAGCATCTGCGAGCAAGGTCGGTACAGGGTTTCCAATCAGAAAAACCTTAATGGCATTGATATCTACAAAGTTATCGATGTTGGGAAACAAAAATAACCCGTAGGTGAGCAAAACAAAGATGCTCTCGAAAGCGGCCACGTTCCCTATACTAGCAAAGTATAGAGCTTTCTTTGTAAAGAACTGGGCTGGCAAACCCTGGATTCCCCCCTTAATGGTCATGTGAGTTCTGACTTCTGACTCGTCCAAATAGATTGCTCTTGCAATGGTTTGATCCTTTGGAATTTCTTCCAGTCCAGAAAAGGGAGCTTGATCAGTAATATGCAAATCAGTCAGGTGAGACTACTCCTCCAGTGTTGGTGCTAGTTGATAATCTGGGAATGTGAAACAGTGATAGACCGGATCATAGAACTAGATTAGTGTGGACAGGATTCCTTCGATTACATGAACCCTTAACAGAGATATCAGTCCTCCATACTTGGCTCTGAAAGCCTCGGGGTTGGTGATCATTCTCGCCAGACCTCTTAAATCCTCTAGTTTTGGAACCTTGAAGGTGTACTTGTGAGTTTTCCTTCTACCGAAATCCATTAGCGCAATCTCTTTATCAGACATTTGCAATCATTGTCTTAGTTTAATTTGAAAAAGAGAGACTAGAAGAGAAGATTTTTCTTTGTTTTAATGTTTTTTAGATGAATGCATGAATGCAGCACACAAAAACATAGAAAAAACATGGGGTTAAAGGGTCGGTATCATGAAGTCAAGGCTCTACCCATCCCCAAAGGTTTATACTAGTGATTTTTTGTACCTGTCTGCAAAATCATTGACCCCTCTTGGGATAACAACTCCAAGCGGATCGCCAGCGAGCTGATGTATCTTAGAGTGATCTCAAATGAGGGTAGTATCGCGTGACAACTATTCCCGATAGCTTCCACACTACAAAATGGTTTTAGTCTACTAAAAACCTCAGCTTCTCAGATAACCCAATCGACCACACTACTTTCAACAACCGAAGTCGTATAGGCAATGTATCTGCAAAGGGAGTCTCCACTAAGTCTGATGGTCGACCGGGGACTCTTAACTGGGATTCACTCCTCGTAAGATTACCCGTATAATGCCATCCCCTATCTTAGATGTATACTCAATCTTTCCACATGCGGCATCACACACATTCCCATTAGCAGAAAAATAAACACAGATATCAATTAGGAAAAGCAGTATATATATTTGTCTTAATCATCCTAGACCTCTAGTCTCATGATCCTATACAGACAATGACTCCCCAGCAGAGTCGCCATTTCTGTGACATTTTGTTGAATTTAAATCTCTCACCTTAAAAGAGGCTAGAAAGAATGCCTCACACTGTGGTCGCCACTTTTCTGTGGCGGCCACAGTGAAAATGACTTGTTCAAGGTTTCTACCTAAAACTTTAAGAAAGAAAAGCTCCCACTGTGGTCGCCACTTTTCTGTAGCGCGATTTTTGTGGTTTCGAATCACTATCACTTTGGTACTACAGTTCGATTCATTTTTTATCCTGTGAAGCTGATTAAGGAATGGAAATAGATGTCTCCAATTAACCCTGCTTGCAAACTGAGGTTGAACAGTCAAAACTGTTGGTTTACAGATGTTATCAAAATAGGGGGTTCTTCTTTTGGGTTATTTGCTTAAAAACAATGTTTAGGCTATTGGTAAGGTGTTAGGTCTGATGCTTTTCGATTAATGTATGAAGGTACGGGATTTTGAGTTTTTGATTAGTATGCTCGCTAAGATTTTTGCAATCTTATGCCTACATATTCCCGAAACAGGGAAATCAGAGCCATCGTAGTTCCTCCTATTCTATGGGAGGAAAGAGATTGTTTTGGTGTCCTGTTCAAAGCCCAAGACATGAAGCTAAAGGTGGTTTGTATCTTGTTCAAAGCCCAAGATGTGAAGCTTAAGGGTTTTGGATGAGAGAGAATTTGTCATCTCTAAAGAGGAGTTGTTGATGTTTGTATGCTGTGAGCACGGCACAACTTTGATGTTAAAAGGTTGATTGACTCGACCGGGGTTTTCTTTATACAAAGCCTCAGAGGAGGCGGGAAGTTTGACTTTTCTGGGGAAAATGTTATTTCTATGTTGTACAAAGCCGAAGATTGAGGCTAAAAGGGATTTTGACTCTGTTGGGGAGAATGTATCTTGTATAAAGCCCAAGATAGAGGCTGAAATGGTTTGACTCAACAAGAGAGTACTTTTATCTGTCCTGTATAAAGCCCAAGACAGAAGCTAAAAAGGGTTTACTCGACAAGAGAGTCTTGAATAGGTGATTGACTCAACAAGAGAGTCTGAAGGTTGTTTGACTCAATGAGAGAGTATTTTATACTCAACAAAAGAGTGATTTGCTATCTCGTACAAAGCCCGAGATTGAGGCTAAAAGGAGATTGACTCAACAAGGGAGTCTTTTATACTCAACAAGAGAGTGTTTTTATATGTCTTGTACAAAGCCCAAGATGGAGGCTAAAAGTGGTTGACTCAATAAGAGAATCTTTTATACTCAACTCAACAAGTGAGTGTTTTTCTATCTCCTACGAAGCCCGAGATGGAGGCTAAAAGGAGGTTGACTCAACAAGAGAGTCTTTTATACTCAACAAGATAGTGGTTTTTTTATATGTCTTGTATAAAGCCCAAGACGGAGGCTAAAAATGGTTGACTCAACAAAAGAGTCTGAAAAGGTTAGATCTGCTAGGGAGAATCATTTGTACAAAGCCCAAAAGGAAGCTGTCTTACCGCGGTGGATTCTGGAGATCCTGAAGCGGGTCCAAGTGTGGGGAACTCTCATGGGAGAAACCGGGGTTTCTTCCTATGTTTGAAAGGAACTTGAGAATGTCTTTGAGACTCAAGGGTCTTAGATTGTCCAAGGCTGGAGTTATATATTTTGTACAATGCCCAAGAGGAGGCACGGGCATTAAGGGATGAGTATCAACCCCATAACGGCCGGAATTTTGACGCGGGAAAGACTGCTCTAGCAAAGGATGACTAAGTTCTATCTTATACCTTTAAGAGGTCGTCAAGGTCCTTGTATTAAGCCCAAGAGAAGGCATGAGAACTTCTAAGAAGCCGAAGGGTCCTTGTACAACGCCCAAGAGAAGGCGGGGATGCTTTTAGGAAGCCGGTGGGTCCCCAAACCAAGAGAAGTTCAAGAAATGCAATTCACCGAGAAGAGATCATTCCAGGAAAGTTCGAGGATTTGGAAGAAACTCAAGTCATCTCTGGGGAGTTAGAGTTTCTTTGACAATTTCTAAGGGTGACAGTATGAGAAAAGGTTCACCGAGAATACTGCCTTTCTCTTTGTTCCATATTGTTTAACCCCAAGAGGAGGGAAGACTGTATCTGGAATCCTATGGGGGATCTTGTTTTGTTTGTATTTAAGAGTGACCAACAAGGCTTTACCTAGTGCTAGACGTAGTTGCCGGGGAAAACTCTAAATAACTATACTAGTATTACATAGTGGATATGTGACAAGTATATAAAAGGATGTGAAAGAAGACTTACAGTGAAGCAGCCCCACAATATAGTTATGTACATATGAAAGCAGTAAATGAAAGCGGATAAACACTTACCCATTGTAGAGCTTCCATGCTGTTTGGTTAGTTGTTCAACAAAGACAGTTTTGATAACAACATATATTTGAATTCAAAATCAAAGGAGAAAGTGCTTTGAAAAGATTGTTGGGGCTTACAGCTCAAGGAGAGGCCCAAGTTTTAATGATGATTGCACCGTTTAAAAAATTGTACAGTGGGACTTATACAATACGTGAGGCCCAAAAAATTTTATGTACAAGGGGATGGGTCTTACACTCTATTAGAGGCCCAAAGATTTTGAAAAGAAAAGATATGGGGCTTACAACACGAGGGTAGGCCCAGATGATTTGTTTGGCAACGACGATCGCGCCGAGGTTTTTCTTTTAACGCAGAGGGACTTATACAATGTCTGAGGCCCAAAAAGGGTTTGGTTAAAAGGGGATTGGGTCTTACACTCTATTAGAGGCCCAATAATTTATTTTTGTATAAGTGGTGGGGCTTACAGCTCAAGGAGAGGTCCAAATGATTTTTGTTAAAAAGGCGACGATCGTGCCGAACTTTTTGACGGTATCGAGACTTATACAATACACTGAGGCCCAAATTATTTTGGTTTAAAAAAAGGCTGGGTCTTACACTCTATTAAAGGCCCAAAGAGTTTTAAGAAAAAGAATTGGGACTTATAGCTCGAGGAGAGGCCCAGTTGATTTTGTTAAAAAGGCGACGATCGCGCCGTTGTTTTTGAAAATACAGTGGGACTTATACAATGACTGAGGCCCAAAAGGTGGTGTATTTACAAAGGGGTTAGGTCTTACACACTAATAGAGGCCCAAAGAGTTTTGAAAAAGTTTGAGGAGGGTTGAATTAATCAAAACCCTAATTTGTTTTCAAAATATATTTTAATTGAATAAAAATTCAATTAAAATGATCAAAATTGTTAAACATGTGTGAAAACAAATTGTGATCTTGGATCAATGTTCCAAAAATCATGCTTCTATCCACAAAATGATTGGAAATCAATTAAGTTTGGAAAATCAAGGGAGAAAAAACATTTTAAATGTTGAAAAACAAATAAAATATTAATTCTTTGTAAAAATATCAAGTATATGAAATAATTAATATTTTTAGGATTTTATGGTAAAATAAAATATTTTAGCATTTTTTTGAATTATTAAAAAAAGAATCAACTCAAAATCATTAAAACTCAGAGAGAAATTAATTTTTAAATCAATTAAATAAAATCACAAAACTCAAATATTCAAATATTCAAAAAATGGCGCCAAGAACATGCCAAGAACACACGCCACCCTTTGTTTCTGCAGATTTGCATTTTCTATCCAATCTCACTGAATACATGATGATATCATGCAATCTACATATCAATCTGCTCGTTTTCACCTCACAATCATGTCTATGGTCTTTGATTTCATTTATTTTAAGCATGGAATAAGAAATCAAAGAGAAACCTCAAGAACCCTAAAATTTGCATGAAGGCTCAGAAATTCCATACACGATTCAAACAAAGTAATTGATTTAGGGTAAACACTCTATGCATGATTATGAACATATGGCCAAATTATTATGCAGCAAAAAATGCATGGATCGTAAAGTTAGAAGAGCTCGGGCCTACCTCTTGCAGCTGGTGATCGTGTTTTGTGTTAGAGGTGTTGCAAGCTGGTTCCAATGATTTGCACAGCTTCCTTAGGTGCCAAGTGATGTGTCTGAATGCTTGGAGTGGTTTGAAACAAGCTGGAACTGAAGATGGTACCCCAACTGTAAGTCGGCTAAAAGCTTGAGCAGTTGGATGGTGATTTTGAGAAATCAGTGTTCCAGGTGTTGTTTAAGTGTTTGGATCACTTCTATATGATGTTTATGAGGTGTGTGTGTGATTGGTTTGGTTGGAATTGCTTTCAAACTCAAAACCCGATAGTGACTTGCTTTGGAAGGCAATTTTGGAGTGAAGGAAGAGATTTTGAGGAAAGCATCTGTTTCATGGCTTTGGTGTACTCAAACTGAGCACAAATGAGCTCTATTTATAGTAGAGCAAGTTTGTTTTGCAAGCAATAGTGAATGGCAACTGCTGCAGAAGTTTGGCAAATGTTGATCAATAGGAATCCAAGTCTCCTCTAGCCATTGACTAGAGGTTAGAGCACAGGCTGCTGGTTCCCTAGTTCTTGGATAAGTCTTGACTGAATTCAGTTGGAAAGGGCTCAGTCCATGCCACCTTGGTGCATCCATTAAATGCTCCAAACCAAAATTGGAGTCTTGTCCCTCTTTTAGGCATTTCTAGGTTTGGCATGCTACTTTTGGTTCCAAGGACTTGGGAGGCTGATGGATCAGTGTTTGTCCCTCCTTGGTCTCCCCTTGAGGTGTTCAGATGGATAAACTTGTTTGTCATTTGCAAAATTTTCTCAAATCGAGCAAAATGCACAAATCTTCCTTGCCATGACAGTTTGCAGCAAGGCACATTGTCATTGTCATATCTCGTGGCTTAAGGGGAGTTTCATGGAGTTCTTGGCCATTTTAGAAAGCTCTTATATGATACAACACATGTGTGATCATAGTTTGTCTTGATAGTTTTTGGATCCAAGTGAAAAATCCCCCTACTTTTGAAAAAAAAACAAGACAAATTCTGACTTAGTGAAAATTTCACTAAGTGTTGGAAAAAGTGGTATTTCATGTTTTCAGCCATTTTGATCAAACCATAATTCAAAATCTATGATGAATTGTAATGAGGTGTAGTTGACACTTTTAAAGTATGCCATGAGAGCTACAAATACATCTTTGGATCAGCCTAAATGGTTGCTTGGATCTCAAGTTATGATCCTTGGAAGTTGGTACCCTAGCCACTTTGTTCCATAACTTAGAAAATTTCTAAGTTTTTTTATGGTTACCCCTTTTACAAGTTATCCCACTTTTCTTGATTTTTCTTGATGAATGATGATCCCAATCACATATTAACATCATTTTAGGGTCAAAGAACCATAATTGTGAAAAATCTCAAAAAGTCAAAGTTGACTTTTGTGCACAGTTGACTTTTTGTCAGATGAACTCCAAACTGTGCGATCCTCTATGAAATCAAGTCCTTGACCTAAATCAAACTTTATGGATTGATTTCATAGGTGTTATAGGGTGTATTTAATCATGTCCCAAGGTTTGGGAGCATGCCTGGGTCAAAAATCAAAAGTCAAAGGCACAGTTGACTTTTTCCGCGAAACCCTAATTGTGGTTCTGATGAATTTGAAACTTGTTGATCAAGCTTCTTGGATTAATCCATTGTTGCAAATGGATCAATGTAGTGTGTTAGAGACCCTCAAATCCTCTCTTGAGGTCTTGGCTCATGTTTTGTCCCAAAAGTTAACTTAGGGGTGAATTAGGTCAAGAAACCCTAATTCCTGATTTTTTTATGAATGCATCCCCTGAGGAAAAATTAACTTGATGATTGGGTTCATGAGCATATTAGGTTGTGATTTGAAGCCTTTGGCTCATGCCCAGAGGAAAATTTCCATCTGGAGGCCCTAGTCGACCAAAACCCTAATTTGGTGACACTGACGATCTTGAGACTTAATCCACTTGGAATGCTGCAACATTGTGCTTGATTCTTGAGGTGGGAGTCCTCTTGATCCATTGTGGATATTTGAGAGGTTTAGATAAATTAAAGATTATGTCATTCCTTGATTGATCCTTTGTCTAAGAGCTCTGAGAGGGTTTGAAACCCTAAATTTAATTGTAGTGGATGCTCACCCATTTTTTGGGGAGACTAATGAGGTATAATGGTTAATCCATATTGTGATGATGATTTGCATAATGATGGGGAATCTTAGTGGTCAAAATTTGGGGTATGACACGTACCATAGCGAGGCTGATTGGGGAACTGCCTAAACAAATCCTTATGTACTCTCTCTTTCTTTTTATTTTTCATTTTCAATTTGTTGAATTCCTCTATTGTATGATCAATATGTTTGGTTAAACCTTTTGATAAACTTTAAAAAAAGGTTTTACTGAGTTGATCACAGTCTATTTGATTGTGGTTGGATTTGCAAATCAACAAAATCATACATAATTCTAAACGAAAGAAATTTCACATAAGGTGTTTGACAATTTGTCTCAGTTAAATTTTTGTGTTTGTTATCATTGGAAATAACTTCACTTGTTGTGTAGCTTTCAAGTGATCGTGATTAAAGCATATTGATTAATTTAATTATCATTATCATCAATTGGTTTTCATATACGCATATTCATACTTTTTGATAGCGCTTCAGTTTAGATGATTCGATCTGGGTCACTTCCACTAACCATTGATTTTTTAAAAACAAATTTTTTAAAGTAAATTTTTAACTTGGGATCTATTCACCCTCTCTTGATAAGTCGTCTTCCTCTAACATCATGTGCATTGGGATAAATGTAATATCTAATTGCTAAAACTTAGGTTTAACTTAACTAAACTAATTATAATAAGATTATATGAGCTTAGAAGAAAGAGTTAGGAACAATACATAAGATGAATTAGAATAAGGAGGTATTCACTACACTGATAATATACGAGAATTTTATTAGACAAAATTGGAAGGAGTTCCTACCTAAATAACTATGTTGTGTGTAATCTGCTAATCGCTGACTTGAAACAAAGTAAAATATGGATCTCAATCCACTAGAAAATCTTTCAACGATATTTTCGAATCAAATGTTGAGGGCCATTTGGTTTGAGTACAAAAATGGAAGAATATTTAATTAAAGGCTTATTTAAATATGTTTTTTTAATGATACTTATATCTTCACATTTTTTATATGTAGATTACCATGTCAACAAACACTTCAAGAAACATTTTGTGTCAATCCTTGACAAAGAAAAATTGTCTGGGACAAATTTTTTCGATTGACACTAAAACTTGAGGATTGTCCTAAAAAATGAAGAAAAATTGTATGTTTTAGAGACACTTGTTATTGAAGAGGAGCCTCCTAGTTGCGCTCCTTAGACTGAAAGATATGCTTATAAGAAACATGTCGATGATGCCAATGATATTGCTTGCATCTTGCTGGCTACCATGAACTCGAAATTGAAAAAGCAACGTGAGAATTTGGCATCACTTGATATAATCAAAATTCTGAAGATGGTCAATCAAGAGCAGGCTAGGCATGATAAGTTTGAAGTTTCCAAAGCCATTTTTCAAGGAAAACTAGCTGAGGGAGCCCCTGTAGGTCCCCATGTACTCAATATGATTTGGCATGCTGAGAACCTTGAGAGGTTGGGTTTTCCCCTCAAAAAATAGCTTGCGACTAATTTGATTCTGTAATCATTGTCTGAGAGCTTCATTCAGTTTGTCCTTAATTTCAATATGAATGATATGGAGAAAAGCATGCTAGAGCTACTAGCCATGTTGAGAACTACTGAGTAGAATCTAAAATCTAAAAGGAAGGCCATTCTAATTGTCAATAATGGAAAGAAGCAGAACAAAAGGCCCACCAAGCATGGTAGTAAGGGGAAAGGCAAGGAATGTTAGAACAAGATTTGTTCATGACATATATCCTTTAGGTTTTGATGATAACAAAGTATTGAAAGAAAAATGGTGTTATCTAATGTGTGTTCTAAGTCTGTAGGTTCCAAAGCTTAAAGAGAATCTATTCAGAATATGTTAAGAGAACGCATTTGAGAGAAACTGAGGTATTGGCTTCTGATGGTTTAGAGCTGAAGGACGTTCTTAAGTGAAGTCTGATGACATATGATTATGTAGACTCTAAAGCTAAATGTATCATCATTAGAAGAGCAATATGTTATCTCTACACTTGTTGAATGTATCAACTACTGATAATCATTCAGAACCATAGACAAAGCTAAGTGATCCATACTGCATAAAGCAAGCTACATTGTCAAATCAGTTTGTCAACTAGAGTCTGTGTTCACATGGCTCAGGGAGAGTTGACATGCTTTACAAATATCCACTCTCAACAGATCTATAATACACTCACAAGGAAGACGCTGCGGTTAAACATGTTACACAATGGATAAATATCTTTTTGTGTATTTATCTTCAACGTCTCTTAGTACTATGGATTGACAAAGACACTTGTGCAAGTTATCTCTTCCAATGTCTACTTTTTTGCATCTTCTATTTAAGTAGCTGAAGATTCAAGTTGAAGAATCAACAAGGAATAAAGAAAAAGGGCCAAGCAGAAAAAGAAGCGTTTTCATGCTTATGGAAGAATAACAATATCAACAATAAGCAACAACATCGAGTACGCAGAGTTTCTATCATTTGTTGTAAATTGCACAAAGCCTTAAGATTACTTAAACAAAGTATATCTTAGAAATTTTAAGTGTTATAATCTTTGTTAAGGATATTGCCTTGTACCTCTGATTGTACATCAGGTACTCTTTGTTCTCTATTCTAATAAACAGTTTGTTTAGTAGTTTAGAAAGAAAGTCTCTTGCTATGTTCTTGAGCCAAGTAAGTCATTGCTATGTGCTTGAGCATTGAAGCCTTGATAAATTTGTTGATTAAGCAAGGAAGTCTTGGACTGTGAGTCTAAGCATGAAGTCTTGTACTTAAGGGTATAAGCAAAAAGTATTGAATCAGTGGGATTTAAGCAGGAAGTCTTTGACTGTGAGTCTAAGCAGGAAGTCTTGTACTTAAGGATATATGCAGGAAGTCTTGAATTCGTGGAATTTAAGTAATGAAGTCTCGGACTTTAGGTATGAGCAGGAAGTCTTGAATCCGAGGGATTTAAGCAAGGAAGTCTTGGATTCGTGGAATCTAAGCAGCCAAGTCTTAGGTTGTGAGTCTGAGCAGGAAAGTCTTAGGATCTGAGAATCTAAGTAGGAAGTTTTGATCAGGTGTTGATTGATCAAGCAAGTCTTAGGTTATATTTCTGAGCAAATAAAAGTCTTATGCTCGAGAGCATAAGCAATTGTAATCATTATTGATTATAGTGGGAAATCTCTTGTGCTGTAAGGGGACTGAACTACTCTCGATTTGGGAGGAACCAAAATAAATTATGTGTGTTCATTTATCATTTACTTCCTTCTGATTATAATTCCGTTGTATTCATATTATCAAAGTTTGAATAGATTATTTAGAATTTGAACTCTGTTCAGAAGCAACGTAAATTAGAGAACACAATTCAACCCCCCTTCTTGTGTATTTTTCTCACCTTCAAGGAAGTTGTCAGGCCCAAATCTACTGCTCATGCTTTAAATTCTAACAGAGGTATAATAAAGGAAGGCATTTACTTCTATTACGGAAAGACCAGATACTAGAAGAGAACGTTTCCAAAGTACCTGGAAGATAAGAAGAATGATGTAGAGACTTTAAATTCAAGTATTTTTTATATAAATAAATTTATCTACTTCTCCATCATGGGTATTCAATATTGGATGTGATTCTAACATGTGTACTAATGTGCATGGGATAAAAAAGAGCAGAAAATTGGCAAAAGGTGAAGTTGATCTACGTGTTGGCAATGAAGCAAAGGTTTCTTCTTTAGTCGGAGGAGCATATGTATTGACTTTATCTATTGGTTTAATAATTCATCTAGATAACTGTTATTATGTACCTACAATTAGCAGGAATATAACGTGGACCATTGAACACACCCGCCAGACGAGGTTTTCATTATTTCATCACATTTAATGATGATTATAGTAGATACAGCTATGTGTATTTAATGAAACACAAATTTGAATCTTTTTAAAAGTTCAAGGATTTAAAAAATGAAGTGCAACACCAATCAGGCAATAACATTAAAGCTCTTGAATCAGATTGAGGTGGTGAATATTTAAGCTTAGCGTTTGATGACCATCTGAAAGAGTGGGATATTCTGTCCCAACTAACTCCTTCTGGAACACCACAATGGAATCGTGTATCCTAGAGAAGAAACTGAACCTTGTTAGACATGGTTCGATTCATGATGGGTCACACTGATCTTCCAAACTCCTTTTGAGGACATGCTCTATTGGTAACATCTTACACATTTAACCATGTTCCATATAAAATAGTTGAGAAGACACCATATGAGAATAGGGTGGTAAGAGACCACATAAGTTTTTTCATGATGATTTAGGGTTGCAAAGTTTATGCGAAACGACAAATTTCAACCAAGCTTGAGCCCGAATTTGATAAATGCTTCTTTGTGGGGTATTCTAAAGAAACTAAATAATATTACTTCTACAATCCATCCAAGGACAGAGTGTTTGTCGCTTAAACTGGAGTATTCCTAAAAAATGACTTTATTTCCAAAGGAATCGGTTGGAGGAAATTAAATCTTGTAGAAATTCAGGAATCACAAAGTAGTGACATACCTATGGAGGAACAAGATCAAGAAATACAAGAGATTGTGGAAGAGAAACCTATTAATGTAGGAAAAGTCCAACATAGGTCAAAAAGGACACGTCACCAACTTTAGAGATATGTTTATCTCGTAATTGATCAAAGTGATGTATTACTCATGGATCAAGATGGGTCTGCGACCTACTAAAAGGCCATCACTGGTCCTGAGTTTGAAAACTGGCTAGAAGCCATGAAATTTGAAATGGATTCCATGTACATAAACTAGGTTTGGACATTAGTAGAGCCTCATATAGAAGTTAATCCTATAGGATGCAAGTGGGTCTTCAAAAAGGAGTCATACATGGATGGTAAGGTACATACCTATATGGCGAGTCTGGTTGCTAATAGGGGTGTTCATGGGTACGGGTCGACCCACGAACCCACTAACCCAAATCGAACTAACCCATGAATTACCCGAACCCATTCATTTACGGGTATACCCAACCCATAACAACCCATATAATTTTGATTCGGGTATCGGGTTTGAGCTTTGCAACCCGCATACCCGTTCACTCAACCCATTGATGTGACTTTAGTAATTTCTTATTATTTTTATTATTATTTTAAATAAAAATATATAATTAATATATCAGTAATAACCATAATTTTTTTTAAAAAAACTTTTATTCTCCACCAATAATACTACTAGACCAATAAGTTTGCGTAATTCTAAGATTAAATATTGTTTATTATTTTCTTTTGTATCATTTTCAACTTATGTATTTTATGAAATAATGTGTCTTGTTAAATTTTATATTATTATCAATTGTTATGTCGTATTGATGAATTTTATTAGATATTATATAATGTGTTTCATCGAATTTTAGTGTTATAAAGAAGTATGATTGTATTGAGTTGTGTTACATATTTTTTAAACTGACAAAAAGAGAATCATAAAAAAAAAATATTTGAAAGACAACCCGCGAAAACAATCCAACCCATAAATAAACGGGTCAATTCTGGTTGGTTTTGTGAATGAAATTGCGGGTTGGACAAAGAATTCAACCCATTAAAGTTTGAACGGGTTGGATAATGGGTTAGGTCAAACCCGGTCCAACACAGCCCGTCTACACCCCTAGATGCTAACGACTATAAGAAAAGTCATGGTGTAGACTATGATGAAATCTTTTCATCAATTGTAATGCTCAAATCTGTTCGTATTTTACTTGCTATCACTGAATATCATGATTATGAAATATGGTAAATGGATGTCAAGATTGACTTCCTTGATGAGAATCTTCTTGAGGATGTGTACACGACACAACTTGAAAGGTTTGACATACCACAAGAATCCCAAAAGATATGCAAGTTACACCGATCAATCTCTGGATTGAAGGAAGCTTCTAAAAGCTAGAATCTTTGTTTTTGGTGAAACAGTAAAACAATATGGATTCATTAAAAACGAAGACGAGCCTTGTGCCTACAAGAAGGTTAATGAGGGCATGATCGTCTTCCTAATATTATATATAGATAACATATTACTCATTGAAAACGATGTCCATACCTTACAACAAGTGAAAAGTTGGCAACAATTTTTTTTCTTCCAATGAAGGACCTGGGTAAAACAGCCTATATATTACGAATCACGGTCTACGAGATAGATCACAAAGACTGATTGGCCTAAGTCAGAGTACATAAATAGACAAAGTCTTGAGATGCTTTAATATGTGTGATTCCAAGAAATGATTCATACCTATGCAACATGGATTGTATTGAACAAAAACATGACCCCCTTCATCAAAGGAAGAAATGGATTGCATGAATAAAATTCCATATGCATCTATAATAGGTGTTAAGAAATGTGGTTGGGGCCTAACTCAATCCTACAAACCGGTTGGTAAGGTGAAGATTGCCCCCACCTATAAAGACATGTTCAGGCCATATATTGTCGATGTGAGACTTTTAACACACTCCCTCACGCTCAGGACTAGACAACTGTCGCGTGGAAATAAACGGTGGATGGCCCGATACCAGAAACCATAGTAGGTGGCCCACTGGATCTTAAACGAGACTCTGATTCCATGTTAAGAAATGTGGTTGGGACTAACTCAACCCTACAAAATTGGTTAGTAAGTTGAGGATTGTTCCCACTTTTAAAGACAGGTTCATGCTATATATTGTCCGATGTGTGACTCTTAACAATAAGATTTACCCGTATGCCATGTTATGTACTTGACTAGATGTCTCATATGCTTTAAGTGCAACGAGTAGAACACCAGTCTAATCCTGGTGATGCTTATTGGATTGATGACAATAATATCCTTAAGTACTTGAGAAGGACTAAGGACTTATTCCTGATATATGGAGGTCAGAAAAGAAGTTGCTATAATTGGATACACCAATGCTAGCTTTTAGAAAGATAAGGATGACTTTAAATCACAATCTAGTTATGTGTTTTATTTAAAAGGTGGCATTGTGAGCTTGAAAAGTTCAAAGTAGGAAACAATTGTTGATGTCAAGTTGTTGTGGTTTCTAGATCTTGCTCATATCGTCTCTGTTTCTATTTTGAAATATCGGTGCCATTTTCGAATATGCATTTCTGAAATATATCAAATTCACGTTCGGCAGATGCAATTCCAAACCAAAATTAAGTATAATATGAGTTGCTCACTCGTTTGCTTTCAATTTTGTGGGAAATGAATACGTCCGGAGATGCAAATCCAAACTCTATGGACATTTTTGGGTTTTCACTAAGGCCCATAGTCTAAGGGTTTGTGAGAAGGTATAGAGATGGAAAAAGAAATTCTCACTAAGGAATTGGTCACCCCTAACAATCAATCGAAAAACTCTGAATGAAGCATGTGAATCACAACTTTCAGAATATATTCATGCAGTGATTCAACATTCAAACATATACAAATCCTTTGAATCAACATACTTGTGAAACATTCATTTGCCATATGTTACCATCAAATCCCATACTTTTTTGAAAAATTCTCTGGTACCCTCGGAATTTTGTTGAGCAAGTAAAACTCATTTAAAATTAAAATTTATTTTAAAATAAATTAATATACAAATAATATGACATTAAATAATTGAATAATTGAATGATATGATGAATGGGAACATGAAGAATACTGGGAGAAAATAGAACTAACAGTTTGTAGTCCCACCAAATTGTATTGGTAGTACAAATACAAGGCTATACAGAAAGGATTATAAAAACAAAATAAATAAAAGGTTGCCAATACAGCACACTAGTCAGCTAACACCTCGTGGATTACAATATCCTGCTACTTATGATTTACACTCATTCAGCACAAGCTCATCAATGCATTTGACTGTGTGCTTTTTCCACAAAAAATAACGAAAAAATCATGTTTGACCTGACCCACAGGTTACTGGAGTTACTTGCAACATATTGCTTTCCCTCGTCCCATATCGATTCAATCAAATAGCATAACATGAAGATAGAACACATGAAAGATCCTTACAAACTTTACATAATAAAATGACTTCTTTGTGCATCCTACAACCACAAAATACAGATTCACAATTATATAAGCTACTCAATAGGCATTGGTCTACAGTCTGAATTGATACAAGAAAACACAACAAAATCGTAGGATTCATAGCATAAAATTTACAAAATCAATGTGGAAATGTGATTACAGGGTCAATTCTATTGCTATCAATAGTATCATAACTTTTTTCAAAAGCCTAATAGAAGTTGCATATCAGGACTAGGCATTAAATTTTCATAAGAAAACCAGGGTATAGCAAAATTTGCTCCCTCTTTTTCTAGCTTGCTTTCTCCCCAAGCAAGAAGAAAGCATGGTCAACTGATTCCATGTTTACACTTACAAGGCAGAACACGTCACATTCTACCATCCTATATGTACAGTAATGGTTAACAGCTCCAGTCCATGATATCATAGGATAGTAGGATGAAATCTACCAGGAATAATCTCATTAGCCTAAAGTTAAAAGACGAAAAGCAGAATTATAAAATGTCTCCCCAGTTTGGTTACACAACTCCAATCATCTCTATTCTCTCTCACATATACCCTCTCTCTCTATATATATAATGAACTTTTCATCTCTACCTACATATTTCCCTCCTGACGACAATTAAGCTTAAGGGTATTGAAGGACGACAATCTTCCTAAAAGAGCAAAAACAGAAGACCTTAATAAATACGTCTAGTTGGCAGGATAATCTATTAAAAGTTACGCAAAATATATTCATGACAACAGAACCACTGAATTCTACAAACATTTTATGAAGTTTGATTACTTTACCTTGAAAAGGATATACTCAGAATTATGTATTGGAAGGATTATTTTGACAGAGCTCAGCACTCAGCATATGATGAAGAAGTGCATCAACCCTCTGGCTTCGTGTTTTTGTTCTAAAGAAAACCAATATTGTCAAAAAGATCATCATTAATATGCCTTCAACTAATAAGTAAGCTTTTAAGTTGAGTGGTGTACTGTTTAGATATGGTATTAGAGCGTTATAGGTAGTTAGAAGTTCAAACATTACCATTATTCATCATAATTAAACTAAATTTCAGTTTTAGCATACCGAATAATGAGCAAGTGAATTGTCTACTGTTCAAGCCCAATGCCTTTCTTGTGAGGCCCATGTGTTAAAGATATAAAATTATTCATATTTCTTCATCTAACTAAATCATTTAAGTTGAGTTGGACTATGACCGATACAAACAGAGGAGTTTATCGGCAGCTTGAAGAAACACAAAAATGTGGGCATTCACAGAAATAATGTGAGTCACTCATACGTACCCAAGAGCTCGTCGCCTCGGATATCTATCTCCTGCAACTTCCTATAGTGAGATTGAAAATAGAAAGTGGGATATAAAGCTGTTAGAGAGCTATATATGTAAACTAACAAACAATCAATGTATTATGTACTAATGGTATTAAGATCAATAAAAAACTCACATAGAAATTGAAAAATTACTTCTCCATTCAATAAGATTCTGTACAAAATTATCTTTGGAGCACAGAAAGAACATAAATTTATCTTGCACAAATCCATTAATAATATTGGGATAATGATTGTTGCATACAGTGAGGAGTGGAAAAACCACAGCTATTCATAGAAAGTTGCAGTGAACTTGGTTTGTTATTGTTGATTAATCTCTATTTATTAGCATTGATTTAATTTTCTTATTTTCTATTTTCCTTGAGAGATTTCCTCTCTTGTATATAAATTAGCACAACCCTCATTGTGAAATACAAGTTAATCATTCTATATTATTAAACATGGTATGCAAAGCAGGTTCGAAATCCTAGTTTTATCTTTGGGTTTAGCCTTCGTCAAGGTTAACCTTAGTTTACTTTTCAATTTGGTTATTGGGTGCCAAGAGGCACTATTGTCTGGCCCAAAACAGTCACCGGATGGCTGCCACTGCGGGAGACATTTCCAATGTCTCTGATACACGCCCCACCATGAGAACCGGAAGCCTCCAATCTATCAATGTTCAATTGAAAGATATCTTCACTAAATCTTTGAGAGGACCTCAAATCAAATATATATGTAACAAGCTTGGCATATTATTTATGTGCTCCAACTTGAGGGGGGTATTAAAAATAAAATAGAATTGTGTAAATCAAGATAAAATATCGCGTAATTAGGAATATAATATCATGTAATTATTCCTACCATTGTTTGCATTGATTACTTTAAGTCTTATATAAAGAGACTCTACTGTGAAGTTGAAACACACGATTTCACCATGTCTCTCAATTTATCTCATCCAATAGAGAGCCAAGCCTTGCATTTGCAAGAGACTGATTTGTCAACTTCAAGCCATGACGCGGTTGATATGAATAACTTAACAAATTTAGTGCAACTATTTAAATTTAACTTCCAACTGAACTATACATTATTCAATCAATGCTTGAAAAGAGCTGCTTGACAGACGCAGCAACTTAGATTTCTGTAATGTTAAGAGTTCATATTAAATACAAACCTTGTCATCTCCATCACAAGTTTCTGATGACTCGAGCTCTATTTCAGCAAAAAATGCCTCCAAGACAAAAGCAATAATCTGAAATACAGGAAAGGCACGATCATGTCTAACTTACGCAAAATTTGCTAAGACAGTACAGTTTAATCATGGTATATAGAAAACCAAGATATTTCATTCCCTTTGATTTATAAAATTGTTAAATATGATTACTTAAAAGTAATAACTAACAACAACTTAATTTAATAGATGTATAACTTGTAATTACTTTAATCAGAAGGAATTAGTATGTCTGAATGTCCATGTGAGAAACATAGTAACTTCCTAATGTTCACATTCCCGAGATGCAATTTGTATTCGCCGTTATGAAATTATATAGTAGCATTAAATAAGGGAAAATTAAATCATACCAAATTCAAAAGCAGCAAAACCGTAATTAAGTAGAAGCTAATGAAGTACACATGGGTCCAAGAAGTTCCAGTTAAATCTCTGTAACTCTGAAATAGAAAACCAAATAGATATACGTTAAGCACATAATGAAGTCATAGTATGACAATGACAATAACCTAGAATTAGAGTCAATAATAAAACAATAAATAGAAATGACTATCTTAATTAAATAAGCAGCACCTTATATGCTTGCATTACACACATGCAGCATGAAATGTGTATATTTAACGAATTTTAGATGTATTATTATTAATTTGATAACAATGTTTAACTCCCATCCTAACTGGCTTAATTCTTAGTGCTATGGCCTGTTAAATAGATTTTGATCTTACTTTCAAAAGTTAGCTCAAAGGATGAGGGTGTCCAAACACATATAAGCACTGCACAACCTGAAAACCTTAGCCCATTTTGATAAGATAAGACCTGAAAATATGTTTACAAGTGGTGGGGAGATGTCACATTATAGCCCATTTTGCAAGGGTTAAGTTAGACAGGACTAATGTTTTCTTTAATATATAGAGGGAGCAAGGGAGATAAGAAAACGAATATACTTAATAACAAGGACATAAAAATCAGTATTTGTCTTTTAATAGATTGTCTAGTAATAAGATTTTGAATTTTTATGATGTAACTCATCTCCTGTGTTGTCCTGTCCAACGATAATTTTTTAAATAAATATTCAACAATTATTTGTGTTGTCAAATCCTGATTTTGCAAATCAAACAAATCCTAACTATTAAACACAAATATTAGACTTAGAGAAATAATATTATCTTGTTTATTTTTCAACAAAATACTATCGGATCAGAACCAGAATAACGAGATTCTAATTGCCAGATAATTATTCAAGGAACAAAAGAATCAGATAGCACAAAATAGTGGCGGCAAGCCTGCAACATTTGTACTTCTCATTATTCATTGCATTATCATGAAACAAAAGATGACATTGAAAGTGGCAAGGATTAGAGACAGCATATATACCTCCATCAATTCTTCCCATATCCCTGAGACTAGAACATTGAATAGTGCCACCATTCCATTTGGATAATCATTGAAATTAAAAAGTAAATAGCTAATTTGTGTCAAGAAGAATACCCCAAGAAAAACAATTGACCTAGAAATTATTCAATTATAAGCAATACATAAGCCAGTAGTGAAATTTAGACTTGATTGTTGACCCCCACCCTCGCAGGATTGCCCCCATTTATAAACGCAACACAGATCATATCTCTAAGCAATGTGAGACTAAATCCACCCCTTCAAAGCCAACACAATGAAGGAGTTAGGGGCTGCAATGAGGCAAGCCAAAGGGCCACAATTAAGGCGACTAGGGGCGGACCGCAATTAAGGCAGAAAGTCCAACACCGCCCCTCACGCTTGGCCAAAGCATGGATGATGCGGGAAGCCCCAACAATAGATTTAGGATAGACTTTGATACCATCTCAAAATTTGAGTTAGGCATAACTCATCCCTACAAAACCGGCTTGTAAGGTGAGGATTGTCCCCACTTATGAACACAACACATGTCATATCTCTAAGCAATGTGGGACTAAATCCACCCCTTCAAAGCCAGCACAATGAAGGTGTTAGGAGCTGCAATGAGGCAATCGCTACAGGTTTAAAAATATAGTTTTAAAAATGAACAAAGGATACTCATTAGCAGCAAGGTCTGTGGCCTCCAAATCTGGGTTTCCAGCATTAACTAGACCACCAAAAATCTACAAATTCATCGATTGTAGAAAGAACAAGAAAAGAGAATACGATCATTAAAATTGAAAATATACAATGAATCCTTAATTTAACTTGTAAATCTAAGCAGAAAATGATATTGACTCAAGAATTTCACTCACCTGGACACCAAGTGAGCAATAAATACACAAGATGCAAAATATGGTCCCAAGGTATGGCATCAAACTTGGTATCAGAGTTAAGAAAGTTGCCACGAAACTTCGGAATCGCTGGACATGCATTAGGAGCCTTATCAACCTCAACATTCTTGCAAGAAGGAGGTAACGAATCCTGCAAAGGGGACAGGAAAAACAATGTCTGATTGCATCTTCAAAGCAATGCTTGAGAAAAAATTGAAATTATTCTTTGCACCAATTCCCATCTTCAAATTAATATACTTTTTTCCTGATATGGTAGAAAAGGAACCGAGTCCAATATCATTTTGTTTA